>VICI01000007.1:0-123652 GCA_019593645.1 Akabosia matsudoensis | reverse complement strand
AAGAAAAAAGTATAATTTTCACATACGATGACTTCCTGAATTGTTTCCGCAAAGAATTGGCACAATATTATTTGTGTTTTGGCCAGAAACTAAAAATCTGTCCGCTTCACAGCTTCCAGCATTTGGTGGCTGCATCTACAAAAAAACGTTTAAACTATTTTGGAAACACTGTAAAGCCAAAAGGACGTCGATTAACATAAACAAGGTTTTTATACAATGAAGGTATGAAAATCCAGACGAATTTGCTTAATAGTTGGGCTCAGCTTTTGAATGTTCACGTTACACGTGGACACTCCTCGATTGAAACTAGCATCAGTGCTAACGAAATAAGTTCCATTTTTGATAATCGTGTCGCCACAAGTTCTAAAAACTGTTCAAAATTGTCATTTAAAGATTCGTTTTGTCTCACGAGTAAATGCTTAAAGCTTCATATGAAATTTGTACTTACAAAGACAGCACACGCCGAGCCCCTGGGCACATGTTGAAGTACCTAGGCCTCCTAGGTCAGAACATTCTTTGCCGTGGTAACAAGTCCCATTCTCGCCGTTGGGACCTAGACAAGCCACGTTTTGAAAACGGACTACAGTGAACAACCTTAAAACTGTTACAAGCAAGAGATATGAAATTTAAATCATAAATTGTTGCCATTTTTATGGGACGCAGCAAATTCTTTTGCATATTGGGTATTTTATTAAAAAAACATACATCTACTCATGTTGTTGTCGAAGGTAATCGTAGGCCTTTCCAAAATTGCTTTTGGCCGTTTTGTCGTCGTAGTCGGGACCAAAGTATCGTTGTAGTTAAATAAGTGTGCTGGTCGCGCTGAAGGTTGTTCGCTACTATTAATTCCTTCTGCATCTCCTGATTGCACTTCAAGTTCAGATTTCTTCACCGCCTGAGCTTGTTGGTTCAATTTCCAAATCCATCCAGGGAACATAATTTTCCGTGCAAAATCCGCCAGTCGAATGGTTCGGATATTTTGCGTACATTAAACTAATCGGATTGGTCTCATTTTTCAAATCCTCCCGAGGTGGGGCGGCCGGAACTGGGACTGCAATGAGCCTAGGCTTCACTTGCCACTCGTTGGCAACTCCATCAAAATACTTTCCCTCACGGTCCCTTCGACCGAGCCCCATCTTACGACCAATCACGTTACTAGTGGAGCTCTCCAGGAATTTCGACTCATTTATGGAGCTAGTGTTCCCACTACTCGTAAGAGTCTCATGACGCCTGGCCTTTTTCCTGAATTTCTTTGATCTCAAGCAACCCTCACATTTTCCCTTTTTCCCTTTTCGTTCGTCTACCTTCCAGGCTAATTCGGTTCCAACTGTGTCCGTACTCATGACCGGGGTAACACTGTCCTGGGACATGACTCCATTCGCAGGACACACGAAGTTACCACTAAGACACGCCACTAACAAAGCAACCCAAACACATTTACCAACCATTTTTCTAATAAATATCAACAAATTTATTTGTTTTTCCACTTGTTTCCCTGACGACTCTATTTTAACGAATGAATCTGGTAAAATATATTTCGTTTCAAAAAAGAAACCGCAATTGGCTCATCGTTTTCAACGTTTTTTGTGTAATCTTGAGCCTCAAAGATGTATTAACAGTAAAAATAAACACTTTTTCTTTAAGACGACAACCCGTATTGTCCTCTTGATTGCTTCGCTCTAATAAATTTTGTGAATTACTGGCGTGGCCGTGGTTTTTTCATAGGTAAAGTAAAATCAAGCTCTAAGTCAAGTGTCAAACAAGCTCATCGTCAGTAACCTTTGTAATTCTCATGAAACCACATAAAGGGATATGATTAGCATGTCAAAAGAAGCAAAAAACACATTGTTTGTCCGATTTTTTAAAGAAACTGGGCATTTATTTGGAAAAGCCAACAATTAACTTGTCACTTATTCGAAAGTGTTAAAGAAAAATTGTGGCAACAAAGGCGAGCAGTGTTTCAAAAACTACTTTTGTGCTATATTGGTGGACCGTGATAACAATTAACTCATGAGAGCAACGAAAAACAGTACTTTACGCATCAAAATAGCGTTTATAAACAATCTTAACATTTGGCAAAGTTCGGAAAAAGTACAGTTTTTGTAAAGGACATTCGCTTTCAAGAAAGTAAGTTGGTTGTAAGGGAAGGAAAAACAGTTTAAGTGTGAAAAGGTGTGTACTGTAGTTCAGGGAATAGGGAAAAAGTTGTAATTGAGATGACTCGCATATTTCATTTTATATGCGAAGATTTTTTTTCACTGAGTCATTCTCCGTCTTGTCATTTCCATATCCGGTGGTGAGCCCGTCAAAATAAAAATAGTGTGATTGTTTTGGCAGAGCAGCAGGGGGTTTTGCTGGTGTGGATATTTTTAAGGGAAAAATTTACAATGTCATAAGACTGATGACAGATGTCATGAAACTAGAAAAATGATTTGAACCTTTGAAATCTTGTTAGATAAAAGGTAAAGAGGGGTTATTTGATATGGAAGATGAATGAGAACAAGCCGTTTTCACAATGAAATTTAACAATTTAAGTTTGAAAATAGTCTTGGAGTAAAACATGGCGATTTTAAGCTGCTTTTTAACTGGTTTTGGCGTTCTATTGTGATAGTAACAAAAATGGGCTCAGACCAGAGCTCGCAGCACGGCCAACGGAAACGTGGAAAGAACCCGAAGCGGTCGCAGTCCGCCGGAAACGACAATGATCCGACTGGTCGAAAGTTTTTCGGTGGGTCATCATCTCCTCGACCAAGTGTGTGTTCAGACTCGGACATTCCATATATATCATACGCTACGACAAGACCAATCAGTGAAGGTATGTTACACGAATATAAAGATTGAAACTTTATCTTCCATACACCAGGAGTAGCGAAAGCGGTCCAGTATTCAATACCGTAGGAATCAATTTACTTTTGTTATACGTCAATATTTAAATATTAAAGTGTGTAGTGGATATAGCTACTACTCGCGAAATTGTTTGAGCGCTGAAATTAGAGGACCCGGTGACCTATGACGATCATCCTCGTTGGCTGTTGGCATAGTACGCAAAGTTTGAACGGTTTGGGACAATGAATTTCTGTATTCAAATTATAAGCGACTAGAGTCAAATGAACAGAGTTAGCTTTAGATTTTTGAATTGAGTATTTTTGAAGCAGCTTTCGCTACGTAACGAGTATCTACATTGATGAACATGGAGTAATTTGCGTAAATATCGAATATTCTAGATACACCCACAGAGAGAAAGTCCAAATGGGGCTTAGATGTAAAGCCAAAAACTCGGGAAAAGCAAATAAACCGGGAGAAACGAGACTCCAAGTCGAAGAGCGCTGGGAGTATTATTGTCGTGAAGGCTGCTACGGAAACACCTTCTTTGGAGAAGGATCCTTTGTATCTTAGACTTATGGTAATACTCTAAGCCTTCAACTAAATTTCCTCACGGAAAGCAAAGAGAAAATGCAAAATGTATACTTTTTGGTACAGGAAATACCACCGTTTACCCCAATCATTCGTGGCAGCTTAAAAATTCCGTGGACGAAAGATCCTGAAATAAGCGAGAAAATTGAGGTGACTCCAGTCTTTCGAATGATCCGGTTATATGCCGAAGTTCTCCATGACCGAGCTCAATCGGTAGCCACAGAGCAGCGGCGTCTCAACGGTGAAATTAAACAGCTCGACGATAACATTGATAACATGATGGCAGTTCTCCAAAGCCGGCAGAAGTGTTTTGCCAAGTACGCAGAACGACTGAATAGAATTAACGAGCTAACCAACGGCCTCTCCGCCTGTCATTGTATTCTGAATAGGGCCTTGGAGTCTATAGAAGTCCTGAACAACATGCTGGTCCCTGAAGAGAGGCTCGAGCCATTTGTCTGGACAACAGGATAAAAGTCTCTTCCCTAGCCAAATCATCATTACAAGCAACAAGAGTAATCGACTAATCATCATCCAGCTCAATTATATCATTCGCAAACTGCTTAAACATATTTTAGCAGTGCGCAACGCAACAGCTTATCTTCCGCGACTTTAATTCTAATTAATGAATAAAGTTCAGTTTTATTGTCAACTTCCTTTGCTAAAATCATAAAAATGTGGCAATAGTACAATAAACACGTACATATATGGTAAAACTTTCCAGCGATGTTTTTTTTAAATCTTGCATGTCCCATTAATTTTCAATATGGGGCAAATGAATAGAACAAAAACAAAGCAGAAGAGGTGGACCAAGTTTCCATCTCCATTCTTCATTTCGTGTCGTGTAGGAATTTCCTTGCATTAATAAAAGCAGGTCAAAGTCCTATTCCAGTTCACATTTTGGTCTTTAACAACAAACCCTTAAATTTTCAACTATAGCGTTTTTAAAGAATTTTGCATGTTCTCCAGCAATTTCCCAGCCTTCATGGGATTACAATATGCTAAAATTTCACCGGGTAATTTTATAGCATAGTTTTGTTCTTTGATGAATAAAACACGAGACTGTATGGATTTGATACGTCCACGTCATTTCCTTTTTCTTAGAGCACACACGCCACAAAATCCTTTCCTTTTCATAGTCGCTCCAATTCCAGAAACGCTAATAACCAGACCACAAAGTTGGGGTTCCTCATGAACGGCCATGAGAAGTAAAACAAAATCCCGAAACGTTCCCGCAAAAAATAATAATCTGTTGCGAGTTTTTTCGCCAAGCTCCAAAGCACGCTCCCACCCGCATTCCCACCTAGTTTACACCATTCTCCCCTTTCTTAACCAAATAAAATGAGTGCAATAAATAAACATGCAAAAAACGTTGCCAGGTCAGGGTCAAATGTTTTACCTGTGTGTAACCAAAATCTCATACTTGTCCGTATAACATTTCTCTAAACAGAATTCCTCCTGGTCAGTATTGCTTTACCGTTGGAGCTGTCAACTTGTGAGCCGTTATTTCATTTCCTCTCGTTCTTTTGTGTTGTTTGCGAGCAGAAGGAAAACCTCCGAAAAGAAGTAAGATATGAGCCGATACGACGATTTTGACCATTTAACAGGGGAACTTGAAAATGAGAAGAAGTACAGGTAATACAGATTTTCCAGACAAACCATTTATTTTTATTGCTTGTTTATAGCATAATTTACATGAAAAAATAATCTCTCTCGTGACAAGGATTAAACTACTACAAAAACGTAATGAGTGTCTCAATTATAAGCCAGTTAGCTAAAAAGTGTTTTTGTTTCTTACGCTTATTTTCCTTCATTTTGCGAAAGGAAAAGTGTGAGTTCCATCTTTTGATGGGTTAAGGGTGGGTGTAGGCGGAGCGTGAAAGACCACAGTCTAATTACCTGAACAATTTTTATACCTTGTTGTCTCTTAAAAATGCCAAACATCTTTCCACACTGAATATTACTATTTTTCATCCGTTTCGTATAATATGTTTCCCTTCTCACACCTTTTCATGAGGAGAGCTTCTTTAAAGAAGAACGCTATAGGCATGCACACACCTGCTGTGCTCTTTAACCACGGCAAGTAAAAAGATATGAGAGGCTTTTATTGCACAAAAAAAGTGGTGTAACTTGGAAACATACGATGATGATCATGTAATAACATATATGTACTTATAATCGGCAAACAGGCAAAAATGGTTGAACAAATGGACATAATAAAATAAAGACCGGGCAACCTCCAACAAAATTTGCATAACGAATAGAGAAGAAAAAAAAAGTTGTCTCAAAGAGAACAGATTTTGTACGAAGAAAAATTATACGCATTTAAGACGGGATTTGTAATGTTGAGAGAGAGAGAGAGAGAGAAAAAAAATAGAAGAATTTGAACATGAGTTTGGTAGATGAGTCGTACGACACAAATTGTTTGTTGGGAGATGTGCAGGGAATTCTAAGATTACCACCCCTGAAACATAATATTTCTATTCGATCATTAATTTTTATGAAAAATTAATTTTTTTAAAAATTTCATATTATTTATTTATTTTGATTTTGAGATTTGGGAACAGCATTTAAAGAAATTACGAGAAAGGTTCATTACAATCAGTTGCAAACTGATTGTAATGTAAAATCAGAAACATAGCGCGTGTTTAGTCGTACAAAATTTTGCATTTTTCCCAAGCTAAAAATGCTGCATAGCGATTGGTGGTTTGCGCAGTCCATTGCATTACCTGAACGTAAGGTATAGGTTATAACGAACGTAAGGAAAGACATGCTTTGGGTTTAGGGCAACATGTTTCTTTCTTACTTGTTACTTTTGTATAGTGGAAGAAGTAAGAACAGAGCAAAGTAGATTTGAAAAATTTGCTTGAGTTTTTTCAAGAAACATTTTATTTTACAAAGAAGTGAAAAAAGGTTGAAGTACAAGTCTCAGAGTTTTTTTTTGTTTCTTTATTGAATCATAAAAAATGTTGTTGTACATTTTGCAGATGACAATGTTCCCTTCCCTTCACACTATGTGGCTTGCTTGTGCTGACGTAGTTTTTGTGCATATGGTGTGATTATGATATTGTAATTTGCTAGCGATAGCGATTATAATGCAAAAATAACAAGTATATATACATCCCTCAGGACAAAAACGACATTCCCACGGAGAAAACTTTCTGGGGGAATAAAATAACATCCGCTTTATGCATATTTATCTATGTACGGTTTGCACAAAACTGTTGCAAATCGGCTGCTAAATGTTTTATATCTTGACAGGTTACGCTCGAAGAATATTTTAATGCAATCTGTACCTACTTTTGCGATTTTTCAAAATGTTGTGGATAGCACATCCCATTTACATGTATTTGTTGCAATTTTGTTTTAAAATAAAGTGAATGTATTCGTTTTAGATTTATTGCAAAAAAAACAATAAAATATTTATATCCTACCTTTTAATTAGAACTTGAAAACATGCATTTCTAAGTCTTTTATACAAAATGGATGATTATTTACTCATAGAGCTGGGGTGGAAGATAACAATGTTGACTTGGAAAAGAATGTTGGCGATTTAGAAGGATATTTGAGGCATTTAGATGACCAGGGCCAACAAGGTAGCAGTTTTTAACAATTATTACTGAGCATTAGATTTTTTTCAATTGTTTAAAAATAATATTTAAATGTTTGCTGTTTTGCAGCGGATGATATTGAGTGGAAAGTACGTTACGAGTCTCAAACCGCTCTGAATATTCATTTGTCCGATGAGAAGGGGTGGCTGGAAGGGGAGCTGGCCGAAACGAGATGGAAGTGTCATACAGGTGATGATTAGATTGCATTATCTTTCACGAAAAATACATAAGAAAAAGTTTAGACTCTAAAACCAATAACGAAACAGTGGGAAAACTTGGATGGGAAAATGCTTGAGGGCTAGTGAGTATGAAAGGTGTCAACAAGGTTATAACCCTGCTGCAGTCAGTTTCCTTTTTAGAAAAGTCAGTTGCGAACTGATTAAAAATAAGATTTTTTTTGTGTTATTTTTTACACATAGGTGCATACCCAGATGCGATGAATTTTAATGTAGATCTTCTTACAGAGGTTGCACATTTATTTACGTATATAAAAATACACCCTAAGATGGAATTAAAAGGAAAACTAATAGATTTAAATTTGATGGTCATTTTTTCTTTTTTGGCAGCTGGAATTGGTCCGACTTGTAAAACACATGGAACGAATGAGAAGCGACTGTTACACAACCCTTCGTGAAACTGAATACAAAATTGACAAAGAAAACAAGGTAATCTGTCAAAGAACGAAGGTTTCGTAGATGCAAAAAAGTAGAAAATGGTTTTCTTGGGACGTGGTTTGGTATGTGTGCATTTTTGTACGATTTTTTTTTGCAAGGAATTTCGACAACTAGACGAAATGAGGAGAACCTTTAAAGCCGATCTGAAACATGCGAGACAAGCCGTGGAGAGGAGTGAAATGGAGAAAATGATTGAGCGAAAAACAGGAGCTGCTACGCCTCCATTGTACTCTCAAGCTTACACGGAATGGCTGTATGAATTTATTGACGATGCAAAAACTGTAGTTTTTTTATTGATCGTTAGGAAATTTGTTTATAATATGCGATGATCGTATTACCGGCTTTTGCAGAGATAATCAACCGTTGGAAGGTGATCTGAATGCACAAGAGAATGATGGCAATGACAAGAAAGACGGTTCGAATAAACATTTTTTGTATTTAAGCGATTAGAATTTTTTCTCCAGTGATTGATATAAAAAACAAAATCGTTTGTGAATGCAGATGAGACTAAAAGTGATGTTGGCGACAGTCCTCCAGAAAAACCAGGAGAAGCAGAACCGCAAGTGAATGAAGATCAAGCTGATGTAGCTGCACAACAGTAAAGGAAATTTTCTTTGGCAAAAGGTGACAGAAATCGTGGAAACTGATAATATGATAAAGTTTCTAAAAAAGACGTGATATGGCATTTTTTTCGGGAAATTTGTGACATAAAAGGAAGCATTTAATTTGCAGTTTTCATTAAATGTTATGCGTGTTGCGTATGCAGTTTGAGTTAAATATTCTTGTAGTCTTGACATCGTTGTGTAAATGTTTTAGAACCACTTCTCAGAAACATTTTGCGTTTCAGAAAACAAGACAAGCTTCGTCATAACTTAGGATTTTCCAAAGCTGTCCAAAAGAAGACGAAAATGATAATTTTTCTCAACCCGTCCACCAATTGTTCATATCATGCCACTTATTTCATACATAGACAGCGCATCTTCATACACAAAAATGGAACTTCATATAAACATTGTACTTTCTTTTTATAAATTTAAATGCTCTTCTCACAGCAGTAAAGATATATTTTTTGTGTTCATGTTTGGCCATACAACTACTCTGGAGATTCCTCGTTTTTTTAAATATTTGGCGTACCCCTCCCTATCAACCCCAGCCTGAGTTTGTTTCACTCTCCACCTCTCTCTTCACTATCTTCCCTTAGCATATTACATACTTACTTTTTAAGTTATGATATATTCACTGATCCATTCTAATCATCCTCGTTCCTCCTTAGCATCCCTCCACAGGTGACGACCATCAAGAAATAAAAATAAAATTCCGTCTCTGTGTAAAATTTTCCATCCACCACCACCAATAACAAAAAAGCTAACCCTGTCCTTTCAAAGCTTTCATTTCATGTCTCTGTGACCGCAACCGTCAAATGTCATGTTTGACAAAATATCTTGGTCACTTTTTCTTAACCCTCGAAACTCCGCTGATGAATTAAAGAAAGCATCCGTTAGTCTTCGTCATTTGAGACTGTTGATTGTCCAAAGAACTTGAGTGTGGATGCTCATATAAAAAGAATTTTTTATGTGGGGATATTTTTCCGAACTAGCTATTCTTCTTTCGACTTGTGTCATATTTAGTAAAAAAAAGTTCAAAATGATTATATATTCTGAAATCCACAGAGGAGCAAAATATAATATACGTAGAGAGAGAGAGAGAGAGAGAGAGAGAGAGATGACCATGGGGAGTCAAGAATCCACCTGCAGTCAGCAGGAGTCCTCAACAACAACAAAAAACATGTTCAGTTCTTTTTTAATTTTTTCCTCTTCGTTTCGTCGACGTTCTTTCCTTGTCGAGTCAGTCGCACAGTGTGGCGTGGATTTATGAAATGTAGTTTGAACAATTGAGAACTTGAAGGAATAATATATTTCGAGAGAACATATATCTATACAGGCTTACATATATATAAACGCAATTCTGACTTCGTCATCATCCTTCACCCACGAAATAAAGAGTTGACTTGAACTTTGGGAAAAACTGAAAATGATTTTTACAAACTGGAAGCAGGTTAAAAAAAATATAGACTATTTTTACTTTGAATCATAGCATCTGCTTATATTTTTTGGGGGTGGTGGGCTATTTTGTACGAAATAATATAAAACTGTCATTTCAACGTTTTATGCTAAAAAAAAGTACTAACATGGATTTTTTTGCGTGATGGCTAAGAATTCAAAATAATTTGGCTCCTGTTTTACTCCAGACAATTTTGAGTACAGGGTCCAATCAAATTTAAGGATAAAACATTAGGGAGGAAATTATATGGCTTCTTTAGGTGATTACATGTTTTCTAATGACAATACAAGATTGAAATTGTTTTATAGCAGTGCCAGAAGAGGATTGATGAGAGGAGCTGCGAAAAACGGGACGGGTGAACAGTAAAAAATGAAATGATGAGAGTTGTAATGTTGTCATGTAATTTTCCGTTTTTTAAGCCCACAAATGACCACTTAGCAGGGCATCTGCCTGGCATTTATCGCCATCTCAAAACAAGATAATTGCTTTAAAAGAACCTCCTTCCTTATTAAGTGGGGTTACTTTTAAAAGAGAACCACAGAAAAACACGAAGAAAGTTTCCTTAAAATAGCAGAGCAGACCGAGAGGATAGTTTAACCAGGAATTGATTACATGAGATGATAGAATTGCGTAGTTGGTCCCTGTGTAGAAGACCACTGTGCAGTTTCAAGTCTTTCTCAACTTTCCCCAGTACGATGTCACAGCGAATTTCCAACAAAGGGGGATGCAAAAATTGAAATTATTTTGGAAATAATTGAAATTTGCTGATTTTCCGGGGTACAACTGTTTTGCAGATTTTTCTTATTGAATACATCAAAATTATAATATACCTTTTGTTAAAACAATAGCGCTCTTTTTATATATACCTTATATTTAACATGACTGTGTGAAAAATGCGTATAATATAACAATTTCTTATGCTGTCTTTGGGAAATAATATTACGGAGTAGAAGTTTAAACAAAAAAAATCATTGTAAACAGATTAAACAATAGAAGAAAAACTTATCCTTCAGACTTCTTTTCCTATAATTAGACAGCATATCCTTTCACGTATGAAAAATTTGTATATACATAAAAGTACATCGTGGTTAGAAAGTTAAATGACTTAAGAATGTTAAAAACGTAAAAAATAATTAGTATTTAATTATTTTTAATGTATAATTGTATGGAGAGAAAACAATCACCTCGTACTGTCGTATAAGCTCTGACACTTTTGGACTTGTCTATACACTGTGTCAATTCTGTGACTAAGCACTTTGACGGACTTGTCGGGAATCATGGGGAGAAGTTGACTTCCTTTGAACTCCGCGAGCATTGACTTGAAGACGGAGTGAAGGCTGGCCGAGCGGAGTTTTTGGAGGGAGTCGACTGTCGACTTGCGGAAGACGCAGAGGGAGTCGAGCATGAGACGATGGTAGTGTTCGTATTTGTCTAAAAGACGGTAGCCGTGGAGGAGTCCGCTTTCGTTATCTAAAAAGATGAGGAGACCAGTGGAAGCTTGTTTGGCAAGGTTGTGGGCAGGGGCTTCCATCATGGTCGGGTTCCATTGAAGGTTGTACAAGTTATTTACCATTCTGTCTAAGTTTGCGGTTAAGTAGTCGAAAATAATTAGGTCAGACCATTGGGCAAGCTCACTGATCTCAGTAAAGGTTCCAGCGTTTGTTGAATTTTCGTCCAAGTGAAGGAGCTCTGGGGAGGGAATATCGGTGGGATGAACACGTCGTGTCGATGAGCGGAGGAGGGAAGGGATATAAGCCGGACTGAGGTTGGCAATGAATTGGGTGACTACAACAGGCCTTTCGTCGACCCACTGAGCAGCGTCCAAGTCGTGGCGGACATTTTCCCAGCGTTTGGATTTCGACTGGACCACGTCCAAACTAGACGGCACAAGGTTTTTAATACCAAGAAGACGGCTTAAGAAGAAGCTGAATATTTCTCCCTGAATCTGATCAAAGTTTTGCCGGTATCGGCAACAAGCTTGGTTTCCAGAGTTATATGTGACCAGCCGATTTTGCATCCGGCCACAGCCTGACTCTACCTTTGACACTGTAGAGTTCCATGCTTTGTTTTGCCAAGAGATGATGTCTTCCGAAGAGAAACCTTTTGGAAGGCGAGCTTCTACCCAGTCACTCCAGTAAATTCCGTTGACCAGTTGAAGACCGGAATTGTCTTTTCTGACGAACACACTGGCCCTTGTACTAGCTTCAGTATTTACAAAACTCACTGATCCATGAGCAGATACACTTTGAATCACATGAAACGGTTCTTCTGTCGTTACACTTGGTTCAGGGAACCTGTCCATTTGAATGTTAGAAATTCTTTCACTTTCTATCTCCCTCACTAGTGACAACGATGTTGGGAGATTATCCACAGGAGGAAATACAAACGGGAGCAATGCCCCAACACTTATTCCTAAACAAAACGCTACCGTTGTGGTAAGCAAACATCGCATTCTTTGTTCAGAGTACGATCTATTCAGTCTCCTTGTTGGAATGCACGTTGGAACACACGAGGATGTTCGCCAGGACCCCATTTTCCCCGTGTGGTTTGAGGAATACTGTATCGATTTTTCTAGTTTATAGCTATTTATACAAATCGGGAGATGATGCTGGTGGACCTTCACAGACGTCCCGTTTCCACCCGGGCATTTGCAATTCTCCTTGGGCTCACAGTGACATGGCAAAGTGATCGCACTACTCCGTGGGCAGTCGCATTTGACGTCCATCTTTTTTTGTACGTACCTTTCCACCTTTTTTCGAATTCTCTGTCAGGCTTGTTTCATAGGCGAAACTTTTCTTCAGATGTATGTATATGTGTCCACCCAAAAAAGCACCTGGAACCGACTAGGGTTCTATAAAGAGAGGAAAACAACATTTATAAGTACAAAATCTTTAATTACAGTTTTATCTGTCATTTGCATATATGTGACATCAAACGAAAGTTTATTCATACGCATACGTATCTTTGTATGTTTTAGTAGGTTTCTTTTTGTTTCTTACTTGTTTCGTGTGGAGTTGTTGCTGCCAATAAAAATAATAATAATGACATGTTCACTTGCTTATAACACTTGTTTCCTGATAAGAAAACATGCCTGCTTGCTCAAGCAATTGCTTCCTTTTTTCTTCTTTCAAATATCCACCACTCACTCCACAAGGTCTGGTTTTAACAGCAACTTCATCCTTTTTATTACAGACAAGGTTTTTTTGCCTGCATCAACACACTGCACAACCAACTAAAACCACCGCAAGTAAGACTTTCCGTATTCTTTTTCTTTCATACGGAAAGATTTTCATGTGGATTTTCTGCTGTGAAAGAGGAAAATATAAAGATGTTTTTCTTTTCCTAACATTCTTAAGCCAGGCAAAAATTTCAAAGAAAACTGGAATGTCAGTTATTTATTTCTAGGGATTTTTTTTTCTTTGAACTGGTCCAGTTAAGCACAAAGATACTTCTTTTACTAAAAATTGAGTATAGATCCATAAAGAATCCTTTCACTGTAGTGTACAAGAATGGACATGATGTTGTCCAGCAACCGATTTCACTAATTTCACTGATATCTCGAGTTATCACACTCACTAAGTAAATGTTTCATGATAAGCCAACAAAAAATATTGATCAACTATTATTCTCAAGCGTAAAGACTTGGTTCTTACGTCCGCTTTGTCTGACAGTCCACAACCAACTGAGCCTGTTTGGGTTTGAAGGGATCCCTCTATAGAAGAAAAAAAATCTTTTATAGGGAATCTTCTATTCTCTTTTGGTATGGCTCATAGTTGTACCCATTCCTATGAACTGCCGTTTTTTTTCTTCACTCAGTACTTCACTTGAACCTTTTAGTATGAAAAGGTTTTTAATGAAAAATATTGGGCTCATCATATACAATCCCAAGTTTACTACGAACACAGGTTAGCCTATCTTTTCAAAACTGGTCAGAAGAAAATGCCCTCTCCGCAGGCTGCCTACCTGACTAGCTTGTACATTCGAGAGCAAAATATATATAACAGACTTGTATTGTCATAAACGACAATGGTCTTCTCACAGAGCTAGTCAACATGGGAAATTCTAGTAACAAACAATTAATATTATGCCCTCATCTACATCTCTAGAATGTACGTATCTTTATCTATACTCTAAGGAAGAATACCATTTTGAAACATTTTGTTGGGCAAATAAAAATATCTGTGAAAAAGCTATATGAAAATTATATACGGTTTTCTTTTACAATTTTTTACGTATCCTTTTCGAAAAGTAAATGTCCAGCATTTAGTTTTTGGAAGACACAAAGATGCTCATTTTCATTCACACTGGAGGAGGAAGATGAATACGATGGAAAAACGCTTCTTTCGGAATCTTCTTTTCTTTGGTCTTTGAGAAGCTGAATAAGCCAAGAAGTACTAGGAAAAATGTACTATGGAAAAGGTAGTCAGGAGTCTCTGAAAAAGTAAGAGTTAGATTGTGAATGTGATTTTTTGCGCTTACCTTTTTGCTGGCCCTCTGGCAATTTAAGATGGGTTTTTTGGTAACGCAAACCGTACGGAGTGTGGACGAATATGAATATAAAAACAATTTATTCAGACGATTTTGAAGCAAAATAAAAATATATTTCCAAATAGATATGCGGTTTGCCGATTAACAAGATGTTGTAGGCAAAGAAAAATAATCGTGCGAAACAATACTGAGCAACATGATGATGAGGTTAGATAGGAAAAAGGTTTTTTTAAGTATTGCATATAATATGGTGATAACATATTTTCAAAATGATGAATCTATTGCTCACATAGTTTTTTTAGAAGACTACTAAAAGATTAATCAATTTTTAAAGTGACAAAAAGATTTATCCCGAAAAAAATAACAATTACAACGGTAATGTAAGGCAATTGACATTCTAGGTGAGCTTTATTTTCATTATGGTAAAAAATTGTTAGGCGCACGTTTCTGAAGAAATTTAATTATCGGTTCATAAGCGACATTAATTACGGGGATATGGTGTTGGATAATTCACACTTTTGAAGGTTAATCGTGAGACTTTGTTAGAAAAAAAACCGGTGGGCTACTGCACAGTGTTTCGATTTGTGTACAAATAAATTGTTTATTCATGCGCGGTAATTCTATATACTTTCACACGCGTGCCAAATTATATCCTTGAGATGGGCTTGAAAAGTGATTTTTTGAAGATAAATAATATAACCTAAAGTTGTAATTACTTTATAAAGCTTCTCAGCGATGTTTCAGGGGATTTTTAAAAACATTATTGCATGAAAAATGCTTTTTAACTAATGCTCATTTAGAGTCTAAGACTGTAACTGAAAAATTGGAAATCTCATTTTCAGCTTTTGCGAAGCAAAACATAATTGTGGTAAATTGTAATTAGCTTTTCTTCCTTCAAAAAACTGTCAATCCCTGAGTCCTCTATAAAGAATCATGAATGCTAATACTACCTGTTACCCAGGAATACATGACCATACACCTGAAAAGCAGGTTGTTTTACAAGCAATTCCTCAAAATAAAAATTAGCATTATACAATCCTCGTCTGCGCCTATCTGAACAAATGTCAAGTTATTCCAAATCCATCATAGCCATTGTAAAATTATCATTCTAAAAAATGTATACCCTTGTTCACCACCAAAGCTCTTAATAAATAAATATATCATCCCTATAGGACAATTTTGCCCCAACAACTACTCCCTGTCACTACAATTTTATTTTTTCAGGAATGTGTCATTTCTATAATCCCCCGACTCTAGTATGCATACATTTACGATACTCGTATTTTTTTACTACACTCGGTAGGTCAGACTAAGTGCTATCAACTATTTTCTTGTCGTCTTCATATAAAAAAGCTGTTGTTTGAAATTAAATGTTCATGTAAAGTAAACTGGAAGCTATGTACAAGTCAAATGAGACAAACAAGGCAAGTGTCATTCCGCTTTATTGGTGATAAGTCATTCCGAAACATGTTTACAAGTCTCACAAAGACTCTCAAACTATTACCCTCAACTTCTTCTCTTTCTCTCTCCCTGTCTCTCTCTCTCTCTGCTTTATAGATAACTATCTTGTTCTTCTTTAGCTTTAAAACCACCAACCAACACCACCACTCTACCATCACTTACAGAACTTACAACAAAAAAACCCTCATCATTCTCATCGACCATAGCAGCATATAATAATAATAAAAAGGAAACTCTTGAAAAAATAGTATCCTTTTTCTTACCTACCTCTTTGTTACCATCGCGTAGTTTGTATGTGACTATGTCTCTTTCCCTATCACTGTAGTCATCTCTAATAATATTATTGCATACATTTTATAACATAATACGTATTATTATTATTATTACGATTATACTCAATTCAACAAACCAGCAATATTATCATTCTTGGCGTACAGAGTGCACACACCTAACCAGATTCGGAGAAGGTACGTGTGTGTCTGCCGTCTTCCCTGCAATCTTCCTCTCTGTAAAGTAGATTCTTGAACATACAAGAAGATACGACAGAAAAAACTTCTTTACTGGATCATGCTGGGATCTATATAGCCACTACGACTGGTTACCTGTTTCCTTTTCGATTTGGAATGAGGATGCTTTATAATGATATTCTTCTACCTTATTTTTTACATGAAATACATATGTGCACAGATATAAGTGATATACACTAGGGTTATATATGCTTTGAAAACAAGTATATCGTTGTTAGAACATGATGAGCTCTCATCAAACACCGAATTCCAATCCCATGTCTGTAAAAACAACAAGTTACTCTCGTTTCTTCCATTTCATTTTGTACTGATTAGAAAGTTATATATAAAATGAGTAGTAGTTGTGTTTGTGTGTACCGTCGGTTTTATAAACTTTCCAAGAAACAAGCCACTGACCATTTTTGTTTTCTTCTATGAACGGGACGGATTGCGCTAGGGACAAATAACAGAAGACTTATTATAATGTCCTTACCCTCTACTTATCTGCTAATCATGATTGTATGTATATAAACATTTTTGTACATGACTATCTATTAATTTTTTTGTCTATGAATGAAAAAAATAAAAAAAAACATGTTTCTAGCCCTAATTACATAGCTATTATGGGATTATTAGGGAAAATGTGGCTTTCACGCACGCCTTTGATTGTATAGTAGCCTCTAATAAGTTAATTGATTCAAGTGGCAGTAAAAAACAAATGAAAAAGAAAGGTGATAAAGATACACCCACGAACGGAACAAAAAAGTATCATTTTTATTTCGATATACCCGCTGAGAAAACAAAAACGAAATCATGTCAACGATACACACACATCCTTTTAAACAAATAAAATTGTTAGGGTGTAATCACTAAATTTGTGGATTTGTAAACAACCCTTTTTTCTTTTGTCAAGCCCTCAGCAGAAGACTTCCAGGCCTGCCTTGTTTGCGTGGCTAAAGTTATAATACAAAAAGAAAATTTTATGATGGGATAACGTTATATTTTACAGCTTTGTAATTTACAACCCTCTTAGGGTAGAATTATGCCCAGGAAATTCTTTCTGCAAAAAAAATAATCATAATAATGGGCAGCCCAAGGAGCTACCTCTATTTCGCTAGCACCTTTTACACAATGGAAAAAATTATTTTTAAATACTTGACTTTAAATTGTACAAAAAGACTTACTGTCGAAAGAATACTTGAGGGATCTTAGCCACTAGGTAATATCATGACAGGCTTTTTTCCTCAAAAGCTTCTATTGTCGTTGATTTTTTTTTCACGTTTGATAGCTTAAGCGGCTTATCGTCATAATTTATTTATTTAAAAATGTGTGTATCTTTTTTTCTGTCTCTCAGGAGGTAACTGAGGTCCCCAACAAGTCCTTCAAATAATCCTCTCGTGGAGTAGTGTAAAAAAAGGAAAACGGCCCACCAACAACGTTTCCAAAAGCTCAAAAATTTTCTCTTGATGATCCTGTCAAGATAGAACAAGACCAAATGGCAACCGTAACAATCTAGTTAGCCCCCAAACAAGACAATATTGGTTCGATTTTCTCATCTTTCCGAGATGGACTCATGCAAAGTACTATTTTCGAAAGAAAAACTGTCATATTTCCAACTGCGCGGTTTAAAATGACGAGAAAAATTTATCATTGAATTAAACACTATTTTTTAACAAGAAAAGTTGCCGCACAAAAAAATTATTAATATGCCGGTTCAAGACTAAGGATATGCATGGCATTGAAGGATTTATATTTTTTTCTGCCTGAAAACATTATGCAGACAAGATTTGTCATGAAGTAAAAAAGTAGTTTAATTGTAGATCTCTTTTGACATTATATGAAGCAATTAATAACCTTCACAGATTATGCTAATGAATCTTCTCTCATCTTTTATTCTATTTACGAGAAAAAATACCACTTGTTCGTATGAGTAATGAAACGCGTACGTAATGTAGTTCTTATTTAATATAAGATTTCTTCATGTCTATTTTTACTGCTTTCAATTAATTTTACATGCAATCCGTCATGTTTCGTAAGTCTTTAACAGGTAGTTGATAATCTAAAAAAACGAACGAGTATTACGGTTGAGCTTTGACAAAAATAAAAGCCACAAGATAAAAAAGGAATTATGAAAATGCTGCGACTGTGTGACCCTCAAGAAGACGAAACGTTTGTTGCATTTGACGGGCGACAAAAAGGACAACTGTTCGGGGGCTGGAAACAAGGGAAAAAATGGTAACATCGGTAACTAGTTTAACCTTGCATTTTGTGACTGACTGAAAAAAAATGTAATTGTTAAAGAGACGGAAAGGAAAAGAGCAAAGAAGATGGTTTAAACGAAGGATACATTTCTACATATTTTTCGTCCAACTTGATCTTCACAGCTTGGAGCAGGGGACCCAAGCCGTGACTTCATTCTCGGTTTGAGATTTTGTTTTATAAGGGCATCACGTAGTAAGAATGAAAAAAAATCTGTGAGTCCATACCAAAATAAATGTAGTATTGTACCTGGGTTGAGTTTTATACCCGTGTGGTTGGTGTCTTGCTGTCTTCCGTTAAGAAAAACGAAGACGAAAGAAGAGGAGAGAAACGTTCGCTCTTCAGAGTTGAGCGATTTTGTTCGCTGGTTGAGGATGAGTCTTGAATAGAAAAGAAAAAAGAGTCAAGGCATGAAGAGGACCCCCAGCTGGGTTCATTTCTTGAGAAGAAGCAATAGGAACTTGAATGTTGTTTCGCTGCATGCAACATTCCGCAGGTTTTTGTCGAGTCTGAAGAGAGAGAAGAGTGTCTTGAAAATCCTCTTGAGAATACTTGCACACCGGACGCATACGAAAATGTTTTGAATAGAGAAAACCGAACGTGTAAAAGTAGCGAAATGAAAGTTTGAATAGCTACTCCAACAAAATTAAGTGCTAAATTTGTATAGTTTGAATGAAAGCATATTTTACTTTTGAAATTTAAAACGATTAATGCTTTAAGACGAGAGAAGGAGGTGATGTTTTTTCCCCGATTTGCGCCCATTGCATATGCTAAATCCAACAGGTGCCGGTTTGTCGCCGTTGGGATTATTGACCTTTTCATTTTATATGTATGTTTGTGAAAGAAGTTTCCGTCTAGTGTCAATATTAACTTGATTGTCCCATTTGCACCCAATGGGTTGAGGAAAAGGTCTCATGTTTTCATTGCTAACAAGATTATCATTTTTTAATGACCTTTGCAAAGTCCGCAAGATTTTAAAAGATTTACACTTAACCCTACTGTCATTTGCGGTTTCATACGTCTTTGTTTTGCCTCTTAAATCCGAAACAATGTCTAAGAAGTTTATAGACAAAAGGCTACAGACGCACAGACCGGCGCCGGACTCATCCCGAATCCTCACTGGCGCTACCAGAGTTGAACAACTTTTAAAGTTGAGCTTTTGTTGTGCGCTTAAACTAATCCATATTATTTAATGTGCGTCATTTTTACATATAAGGGATAAAAAAACTACACGGATATTTATACGCCGTGTTTAACTCGCCATCATTGTTAAACAACACGTTTCTTTGACTTCTTTTTTCTTCGGTTGCGTAGGAAAATGAGCTTGAAAAATAAAAATTATTGATATGACAACTCCACTCCAACCAACAGTCCACAGTACACCACACAACTGTTTAAAAATGTACTTTTTATTTCTACATAACTTTCATGTTGACATTGCAGGGAACCTCAGAAAAAAGTAATAATTTCCAGTTGGAAGTCCCTGCCCCGGATCATAAAAACAGGTGAGAAAACTTATCACACGACAGTTTTAAAAAAAATGTCATTTTTCCTTTTTAATTCATTTGAGATATGCTTTCTCATCAGAAACTCTCAAACACATCTGAATTTTAAATGCATCCTAGACACAGATGAAGATGAAACTAAAATAAAATCACGTTCTTCCCAAAGCTCAATTAATTGTTTTCCTCGAATATTCAAGAAAATAATACATAGGTGTTATATTGTATAAATATCCTTCATTAATTTGAAGTTTAGCTACAATGTATATAATGTATGTTTGCACAACAAAGTAAAGCTACCTTTACTATGCATTTTTTTATTACTGTTTGTTTACTAGATAAATAAATAGACTCTTAGCATTTAAAAAAAGTAGTTTGTATATAAAATAATTATTCTTCCACACCATGAGCACACATGCGCATCTGAAACGCGTACGTATAATATGCTTTGCTTTTTGTTCTCAGAAAATTTCTGTCCCATTCTGGTCTCAGATGAAGAAAAAAGAATTGAATACGATCCTTCTGGGGTTGCATAAAAACATTCCAATCTTTCGTAAAGACGTGTCTGTGACCCTAACAATAAAATTTAGTTGGTCGAGCTTGCGCGTTTTCAGCCGGCATTCCAATGAGAGAGAGAAACACACCTTAGTTTGATTTTTATTTTATGGAATGTAACGTGAAAAAATCTAATAATTGTTGGCAGTGTCAAATCCGTTTAGGAAGATTAAGGGTTTTGACGGTCACCATTCTTACGAGAAGAAGAAGAGAAAAAAAAAGTTTATGAATGACTTTTCGTGACAATCCTCAAACGGAAGATTTTTACATGGGTGAGTGCCGCCTAATCTGTGATTTATGATGGGGTAGAGGTAGAAAGTGAGAGAGAGAGAGAGAGAGAGAGAGAAGTGGTATAAATTTGGGAATTGATTGCGTCCATTGTGTGCAAACAAGGTGAAGTTCCTCAAGGGATGTTAGTGGAACAATATTGTTCTGTTTTTAGTGATATATTGAGGTAGAAGAAAAACTAAAATGCATTGTAAAGAGACTTCGTTATGTACGATGAAGAGAAGCTTTTCATCATTTCCTATTGAAAATTGAAACGTACTGCTTTTTTGAAAAGCAAGATTAACCTGAATAATAAAAAGGCCACCGGGTTGAATATCTATTTGGTGGCCAGGGTGAGATGCGCATGAATGGTCCGCAAGAGATATTTTGCTTTATTGAATGAAGCTAGATATTTTGTAGAGATAAGGGGAATCCTGTTAGAGAAAAATATAGTTAAAAAAGATTTGAAGAATGGGAGACAAAGTAATACTTTTGCACAAGATGCTTTTTAAACGAAAATGTTTTGGGATTTACGATCCGAATTGGTAATTTTGGCCTCTTGGCGTAGAATCTAAAAATATACGCATTTTCATGACAAAATCCTCCAGAAAAGAAAGCTTTGTCTGGATTTAGAGATATAGGTTCAAAATGTCAAGACTTTTTTGTACTTTATAGAACTATTTCGCAAATAATATTTCGTTAAACGTTCATAAATTAAAGGTATACACAGGGCGAGGAACTCCTTTGTCCTTGTCTTCCTTCCAAAATTAGTTTTTTAAGACACCGATGACAAAATAGTTTCTAGCGCTTATATTGACGCAGGTCTTTGCACAATCCTAACCTTTGCCATTTCTAACAATATCTTTACATTAAGGTTATGACGCAAACCGATAACAATGAAGGTGACTCTGTAAACGTAGGTGCTTTATGGTTTTAGAAAAATTGCTTAATGTAAAAAAGTGCTCCATTATTTTATTTATTTAAAAACGTCATCATGAATTGGTGAGGAGTCTTATGTGAGCTGTAAAGAATGGGTAAAAAAATTGTCTCGCAAGTATAAATAGCATTAAATGTAACATATAGTTCATCATTCAGTCATCAAATTTTGACAAGTACACTTTAAGCAAGTTTACAATCAAATCAGTTTCACATTTTATACAAAATGTACGATCCCGACCAGTACGACAAATACAGCGAGTTCCAGCGTCGTGACGCTCGAGAGTTTGTGCCCTACATTGTTTCCAAAATGGCTCGACGGCCGACGGAACTCATTCTTGACTTTGGCTGTGGATCGGGATTCAACACAAAAAATATATTGTTTCCGGCCCTCACATCAAACCAAAAGACATCTGGGTTCCTCGCAAACTCACAAATCTACGCCATCGACGTGTCCAAGAAAATGGTGGACTTTGCTTGCTACAAGTATGCCCATCCTCATATTACTTATACAGTGGCTGATGTGATGAAGGACGATACAGAGTTTCACTGTTCATTTGACAAGATTTTTAGCTTTCACGTCCTCCATTGGATTGTCGATCAGGAGTAAGTTACCGTTAATAAAAAAATAGCCACCATTTTGTTTTTCTAAATGTATGTTTCATTTATTTTTGCAGAAAAGCTCTCTTGAGACTGTTTAACTTAATGAAAAACAATGGTGAAATTGGGTTTTATTATATCTCTAACGCTGGTGTGTTTTCCGTATATGACAAAATGAGTCGGAATCCTAAATGGAATGACTATTTGGCTGTAAGTACTCAAAAATCTTTAAACTATCGAACGTAGTTGGCGTCCAAAACTAGAACTGTTTTCTATTTCTAAGGATGTGGACCAGTTCATTCCAAAATCATACTACAGTAAAGATCCTGCCAAGGATATCCGAGAAATGATGACATCTATTGGGTTCCTCGTCCAAGAGGCTACTAACCATACTCGCAAATTCCGTTTTGACAGCATCGACAACATGATTGGTGCGTCAGCTTTCACTTTGTGACTATTCATATATCTCATTTGGAGTCTATTATAACAGTTTTTGTGATTTTAGGAGCCGCCATGGCTGCAAATCCATTTATCCATCGGATCCCAGAGGAACTCCAACCGCAATACAAAGACGACTTTCGCACGTGCTTTCTCCCACTTGTTCACCATGTTCCATCTAAAACCTCCCCCAATGCGGTAGAGGTGGACTACAATCTTGTTCTTGTGAGAGCCCAGAAATACTAAAACGCAAACAAGCGACAGCATCCGTTTCTTGTTTAACAAAACGAATCATTACCAAAGAAAGGCTACCAAATTACTTCAGATGTAAATGAAAAAATAATATTATAATAGTTCGCCAAAGAAATAAACTTGACTCCTTTGTCGCGTAGTTAAACATATACATATTATTACATTTCCACCACTTTTTGGATTTTTATCATATAAGCTGTATTTATTGGTCCCTAGAAAATATTTCCTCAAAACAATACTTTTTATCATGCATTGGCATTATAAATACATAAATATGAAATTATCATGATTATTTTATTTCAACGATTAATCTCGGGATTTATTCATTTTATTTCCGTCCCTAAGTCAGTCCAAATGTAGCCTACTTAGAGTAGTATTATTTGGCGGTCCAGCTCCATTCTGCTGCAAGTCAAGAGAGTGCTGAATTTGCGTTAAAAAACTGTCTTGAGCCACCCTCGAGCCTCTTCTAATCCTTACTTTGGACTCATCCCCGAGCTCGAGGGTGTGAGCCTCTGACTCACGCTTCAGCCTGGCCAAGTCACTCTCGTACAGGGCTTCCGTGGCGAGTAGCTTTTCTCGCTGGATTTGTACACTGATTTCCCTCGGCACATCGGGAATGGCAAAAGCCATTACGCCAGTCAACGCAAATGCCAGATGCTATATCAAAAGTTTCGCTACATCTTAAAAAATGATTTTACCACGATAAATATTGCAGACAAAAAGCTTAAAACGTACCTCGAATGCAGCAACAAAGGCAAGCCTGGCCGCTTGGATATGATAATACGTAGTTGTTGGCTCAAATGGTGGTGTATCATTAACACTTGGTGTCTTATAATATCCCCGGTAATAACAAGCAGTCGTTGAGTTTTGTTTGAACATTCTTTGATTGGGTAGAATATACTTATCTGTTGGATATTCTATTTTGAAAGTATTTAAACAGAACTTCTAATTACGATTTCATCCTGATACCAAGAAATATATTACTAGGAAGGACGTTTATTACCAGATAAAGACTTTCGTATATAGCCCTCTAGTGTTCCATTATCGTTTGTATACTTGTAAACCAGTCGTGGAATAATGTCACTCGTGTAGGCAATCACAAATGCCTTAATAAAACATTGAATGCATTAAAAAAATCTTCGTTTTTTTTTTAAAAAGTAGACATTTTTCGAAAAAATTGACCATACATTAGTGACCACTGCTGTGTACGTGATCCCTTGTAAGATCCCGTACCAGGCTCCAATATCTTCAACTCTTTCGGCAAGTGGTCGTCGGAGTTGCGTAATCCACTTGTATGCGTCCAATCTGATTTCAACTACATTATTCAACAAAGCAAAGAACGGAGCAAGGGGGAAAGCTGCGACAAACAAGGTGACAAACCCGTACTGAATGACTATCAAGAAAAAAAGTTCTATCAAATCATGTCCGAAATACAAAAATATTTCTTCCAATGAAAAAAAACCGCGGCTCATCTGCATACCCATTTCTAGATACTCTTGAAAAAGTGCCAATTGGTCTGCTTTCTTTAAGTTATAGTCTTGTTCCCATCTTGTCAAAAAACCGGGCGAGTCTGGGTCTCCTGCAGAGCTGTACTTGATTCGTCGACACCAGTTCGACATTTTGCTGCTCAGAGAAAACAAAAATGAAACGAGACTTGTTTCATCATCTCTAAAATAAAGTCTTACTCATGCCAAAAAGACTTTAATTTGTGCTATTTAAATACTCCTTACGGCATTAATAACTCCATGAAGTTGTTGAAAAATTGTTTTCCAATCATGATAATTGAAAGTTGAATGAACAGCTCGGACAAGCACCCGGCTGGGTCACACATGTCTCCTCGGATCTTTTCAAAACTGTTTGTTGAGTCGTCTCCAGGATGACGGAAGAATCGGCCCTAAAAACATATTTGAAGTATTAATTAATCAATTCTCTATGAATTTCATATAAAAAGGAAACTGTGTTACTTTGAAAAATGCAATATAAATAAGATAAGAATAATAGTTGATAAACTGGAATAGAAACATTTTGAATGTAAAGCTGTCCTCGTACTCCGTCTGGGTTCGGGGGTACTCACTGTTCGTCAGCCAAATTGCAACGTTATAATAAACTCTCTGAAAGTAAGAGTGAGAGTTGGTTAGAGCTCGGTAATTTACAATAAAGTATGAGCTTGTAATTAATTTCTGCGAGTCGTTCACCACGTACATTGTGCAAAAAGACGACAATCACAAGATTGATAATGGCGGCTGTGACGGACGTGATGATTTTGGCATTGTCCTGAAATATTTCGATTTTCGTGTCAGATGCTTCAGTCGTGTCTACGACAGAGTTGGCCCTAGGCGTGTACAAAATACTCATCATGACCAGTCTGTAAATGATGATCCCGACGACGACAAAAGCCACAATAAAAAGGAGGAGGAAGACGAGCGAGCTGACAACCAGCATGCGAACTGCCTTGCTCCAGAAACTCAAGTATGGCTCAGGTGTTTGGGTTACAGGATTGATTCGGAATGTCTTCACAGCCGCTTCAAATTCGGGCCGGGGTTCTTCCTCGACTTCGTAATTGTGTAGGTCCCACTCCCATGAGATGACGGCATGTTTTCTCTTCCAAAACTCTAAAAATGATGTTGCTAGTAACGTTTAAAAAATGCAAAGTTAATGCTGAACAACGTAACACGAATTGGATGAGTGATACTTAGTCAGACTTTCGCAAATTACCCCAAAATGCCATAAACACAGCAAAGAAAACCGTAGCAGGATTGTCAAAGAAATACGTAAGCTTGGAGAACGTGCATGAGTCTTGGAGTTGCCAAAGGTCACATTTTCCGCACAACGGACACATGATTGTTTTCCCTCCTATTGCATCGTCACATATCTCCCGACTTGGAGTGTTGTAATCTGTGTTGATCGTGACGAGGCCAAAGAGGAAGCACAAAATTCCCACGACTGAGGCTGGAATGAGCATGGCCGTGTAAAATCCTAGCCAAGCGAAATATAGGCCAACTTTGTCTCCAAAGTAACGTCGAATAAGCCACAATGGTTGTTTTTTATACCAGTTTGTGAAGTGAGCCCACTCGGTATACAGCAGCTAAAATTTTCCAAAATACGTCAGTCTTTCTTATGACTTTTTCAAATAGGATTATTGGAGTTACAATCTTCGAACTTTACCCGACGATCATTTGGTTCTCCATTAAAATCATCTTCGTCGTAAGGTCCATCATGAAGAGGAAATGCAGCATGAAACGTCTTGTCATTTAGTAGCCGTCTTATCCCAGTCTTCAAAGTAAAAAAGATGAAATCCATTACAAAAAAAGGTAATTTTAAAAAGAAACTTTAATCTCCTCCAGATTTGTCATGATTTATCTGAACTACCTGATGAATTGCCGGCTTATCGGTGACACCTTCGTCAAATCGTGTCCTTGTCAGAATTTTCCAAACAATTTGACTCCTCTGAGCAGGCGTGAAAAATGTCTCGCGATCTTTGATAATGAAACTATTACCAGAATAAAAATATCCTTGACATTTTTCTCACTAAACCCCTTTTGTACAGCAGCACTTCTTACTTGCCAGTATGAAAAAAAATTTACCATTCTTCTTTTTGTCTTGAAAAGGACGCCAGGAAGAACGACGGCTCGGCTGGGATTCGTTCATGATTGTAATCGAACATTTTCAATCTCATTACATCCCTCCACCATGTGCTCACTTCGTTTGTTTCCCCCGTGGGTCGATCCTTGATAGAAAATTGTACTTCAATTTTAACTTTCAGCCATAAAAAAGAATAACTTCCCGAATTGTACGAAATTTACTGGTGATTTTGTGCTGTCAAGTTCAACACTACTTACTAAACGGGAAATTTGCAAGTCTACCGTGTTTTCATCTAAAATAGGCACTAATTTTCAACAAGCCAATTTTAGATTAGGCATATCATGTTTGCATGTAATTTTAAAGTAATGCTACCTTATTGTTTTACGAAATTTATACTTAATTAAGCCAATATTAACAGTGATTGCTTTGGCGTGCAGTACACGTGTTTTGGTACAAACAAAGTTGACAGAGTGAAAGCAGTTCAAGTAAGAGAATATTTGTAAATCAGGTTTCATACCCACGCTTTGTAGGAAATTGAGATGAGTTTCTGTATAACAGAAGAAAACAGTTGGCACACATGAAATTAAGGGATTATTTTAGATTCAGCTTTTTTTGTACGGATCATGCATAAATAAAATATATGTGAATCTAGTCAGTAGATTACTTTCACAAAGTTTAGGGCACACATTTTTATGGCAAACAAAAAACTCTCGTTGGCTAGTTTGACACTTTTCGGACCCAACAAAATGAGTCAAGGGTACGACACAAAAAACTTAGTACTGTAAGGTAACAAAGATGACGTAAATGGGGGGATAAATGTACTTATTTTAGTTTTTAGTAACTTTTGTAACTTTGCAAATTAAAGGAAGGGTTGTAAGAAAAAGCATGCCGGTATGAGGATAAAATTAATCAATACATCTTCAAAAACTGTATAATAACCAGGCACGTATATGTACATATTTTTTAGTAACAATTGCTATTAATGTGCTCGCTTCTTGTTCCATGTCCGGATGAATTACAATAGCTTTTCATGCATAATTTAGTACTTGGTATGAACAAACTCCAGAAGTAGATAGCGGAGAAGGGAGTTTAACCCACAAAAGAAACAAGTGGGTGTACAGGTGGGTATATATGAAGGTTAATAATTCTCGTTTTTAATTATTGGAAAGAAAACAAAAATCGATTTTTATATTGCAAAGCCAAATGCACTGAAATAGGTTGCCGTAATTCTTAAAAGTTTTGCAATGTATTTATATGGAAATTCATTTGCAATTTCGACCTGAAACGTATGCATACTTATGCTGGTGATAAATTTGAAAATTGGGATTTTCCGGATTTCCAGATAATTTCTTTTGGCAATACCCCCGAGAGCAATAACAGTAAACAAATTGAAAATTTGATGATTGTCTTCAAAGTGGCTGACATAATGTTGGGTGCATTTCGTATGTAAACGTAACCACTTTGGAAAAATAGCTGCTAAAAATATAATGAGCTTAATCAGTTTTTTATCAGATTTCTTTGTTGTAAACACTATAATTTTTTGAGCGGTGTGATAGAGCTTCATCGTTGTGATGGAAAATGAGTTATCATATTAGTTTCAACCGAAAGGATTGGGTAATATGGTAGTAAACATGAGTTTAAAAGCGTTACCTTAATTGGCATCTTCATGTTCATTATTTCTGCGTACTTAGTCAGAATTGGCCATGGGCCGTGGACCTTGACAAAGTGTGTTCGTGTATCGGGAACCTTCTAGAAAGTCAATATTACCTGTGCGTTAGCGTCATCACTTTAACTGACCAAGCCAATTGCGTTTTCTTTGTGTGCCTTACTTTCCGTACTGGGTCTGGATTCTCCATTTCCAGTTCCAGGCCCTCTGCGAGTAAATTTCGTAAGAAAATTTTACGCCTCTGTTCTTTACTGAAGTCCAAATCATCTTCGTACGCAATAACGAGGTCAATTTTCCTAATTCCATCGTTAAAGAATAAAGTATCCCGATATCCATTTGAGCTCTGGGAAAATATGAAGCGTGCCATTATTACTCATCCAAAATAGAGACCCCACACGCATTCAAACATAACCCTACATAGTCATTATCAGTAAGAATGGCTAATTTAAAGAAACACAAAGTGAAAGCATGCCAAGTAAAAGTAAAACAAACAATTGACAGCCATATGCGTGCTTAAATTGTTGTCGACATGGGTTCTGCTGAGTTCTGACATGTTCTAGATATTTATGGTAAATGACCTTTTCAAGTAAAAAATGATTGTTATTGTGGAAATCCTCCGAAAAATAAGTGTAATTGTATGCTTTCCGTAGTAAAAACTGATATGTTCCTCACCCACAGAAAGTGCAATGGTGACATAAGTGACAAGCCTCTCTTTTACAAAAGATTCCGATACAAATCAACATGTCACTGGAACATTCTATGGCCTTTTCTCTCTGTCCTAGAAATTAAGCATACTTTCGTCACATGGGTGAAAGTGGAACTTAACAGACGTGTTTGCTTGCCATACACAAAAAATAATAATTAGTGGATTCCTAAACAAGTGGCTGGTTTCCTATATTTAGTAGGTCATTTAGGCAAAGTACTCCTGCATGGTTTCAAACAAGCCTGTCCTTTTTTGGCCAACATCAATGTCAACATACGTATATCCCGTGTGTGCGTGTACATCTGCAAGTATTGGACATTGACACACTTCAATACGTCATTTCCCAATAATGGATACATGTATTTTCTTAGGCTTGCTTGTAGTTGGGATGGGAAAACGATAAGAAAAAGGCAATGGAAAAGTTTATACTTTTTTTCTGCCTGGTTTATTCAATTATTCATGTCGATTTGAGGTTGATAGATGTTTGCTCTAACTAACTCTACAACTTCTAGTTACATTACAATACGAAACAAACCCGGCTTGAATACTTGTCTCGTAATCTCAAATATGGTTCAGTGTTTTTTTCTTATTCTCTCCAGGGTTGGTCACTACGGATGGCCTTTTCAAGTGAAATTTATACTGAATATGAGTGCGAGCAAATATTTATAGAAATCTATGTATAAATGTATTCTTAGTACATAGTATGTAGTCGGCTCATAGGGAAATTTTCTGGATTGTCAGCGTATATGCAACTTACAAAAGGGAAACAAAGGACTTGTGTGGAGACCGCCTTTGTACAAACAAAGAATCTATTTTTGCATTTTAAAGAAATTATTGATGTTTCCTGCCAAAAGACTAATTTTGCTTAATTCGTGGTCGTGATTCATTACGGCTTTAAACTTAAAATGACCGAAAAATTAATGATAAACCGCAAGTCGAACAACAACGAAACGAACACAACATTAAATGGGTAGTCATTAGTCATTATCTCCATGACCTTTACATTAATTTTTGCCTTGTCTATCAGCTGCCAAGCTCTGTGTTTCTTTAGTTTTTATTTGCTTACAGCACTTGACACAGAGGACGAACCGGTCGTTGGGCGTCTGGGTGGTTCTGGGTTGGAGTTTTTATCCGCTACTTCAGACTCCAAGTCGAGTATGAGTCCCGGGTTGTCATAAACTTCACGTTTGTTTCGTTCCACGTCAGTTTCTAGAGTAAAAAAGACGTTTTTTTACAAAAAAAAAGTCAATTATTTTCTGAAGGTTTGCAAGCCTTGCCCCTCACACCTATTTTTAAGCATTCTCTATCCTCTAATTGCGTTATGAGATGGCTTGTCTTATGAAATGTCTCAATGTGCGCCCTATAAAGCTTATCGTCATTTATACACACATATTTTATCCTCGTAATCATCAGATATGACAACTGTAATAACACGTCATTTTCTGTCGTGCAATTCAAAGCGGCATAAAAACCGTTTTTGTTGACAAGATGGACCTTGCCCATGGACACAACTCGCTGAAATATACTTTTTCTTGCAGTTTTCTAATTAATTAAGTAAAAAGCATTTGTATTTTATGGCAAAATTACCTGCAAAAAGGATTTTATCCATGGTTTCGTATGTTTCCTACAATTTCATGCAAAATGATTGCAATGAAATAAAAATGGTTATTACTGCTGAGTGTCACTATACCATAAAACTATTTCCTTATTATGGGCACTTTCTCCTGTCAGATGAAACACTTCACGTATGTATTGAAAACTAGCAAATGACCTATGTCCATTATTATGTCTATAATTTTTTTCCAGATAATAATACACTACAAAACCTTTACGTAACAGCCTAGTACTTCTTTTTGTGAATTCGTTTCAATAGAATTAAACTAACGATTCGAAAATGTTTCTTGGGTAAACAACGAAACTATTTACTTGTAAGAAAAACAATTGCTGCAGGGTAATTAGAGAAAAAGACTAGACAAAAAAACTTGTGATCCATTGATATATGGGTGTTAAATGATCTATTTACCGGTTGAAACCGAAACTCCTGATTAGTCTTTTTCTCTCCTACATATTGGTTTTCGGACTAATTACTTATTCATGGCAGCTCATATTCCAAACGTATGACTACAAAAGCTACAGGTAAGCATGACCAAAAATAAAGTACGTGCATAAATGTCTACTAATTCAAACCAATAATAAGAACGAAAAAACTTTTCTTGTCAAGCACAATTACAAACGACAACCAATAGTGTAGTAAAATTTACAATTAAATACTAATAAAGATTAAACACTTAAAATTTGCTAAACTGCTTTCTCTTTCAAGGAGAATTCTTTTTCAGACTAGTTATAAAAGGCTGAAAATTCCTGCTCAGAAAGCCAAAGAAAGAGTTCAGAACCTTGTGAACTTTTCAACTTGAAAAACCTGGATAGATAAAATGGTAGTTGCACAAGCTCATATCGCATATCGATCGTAAGTAGTAATAGGAAAAAGAGGAGTTGAACACCTCTCCAGATAAAATTAATGTTTTACTATCTGTACATTTTCAAGAATGTCATGGTATCGTGCAGCCATGGTATCTGTAAATTAGAAGATGGTAGTAGCAGTGTCGACTATTTTCCAAGTGCACTTTTATCAAACAGTTTTCGAAAGAGTTAGTCATGCAATATGGTAGTTATCAATGCGTCTAATGATGCCCCATATTGAATTCCTGAAATGTATGCAAGAAATGAAGACAAAAAACTAGTTAACGGCTAACTTGTGTTAGTATCCCCAAGACATTCTTTTAGTTAGCTTCATACTTTTTTACTCATAAACTTAACATAAATAAATTAAAAAGCTTTTGACATTTTGCTTAATTTATTCCGATTTGATTTGATTTTGAAAGAAAACTTTCAATGCACGTTTTCGGATGGCACATTAACGAAAAACTGGCAAACGACTAACGGGTAGTCTCATGTTTAATGCCACTAAAGAGCATCCCCATGTTTAATCCTCCCACGCCACCGTCATGCCTTTCTTCACGGCTAATGAATTAATTGCATACGCACATGAAGCAAAATGTTGAAACAAAATTCCTTTACAAACATCTCAAGAGCGAGATACAAGTCAAGCTGTAGATATTGTAGTTAAACGGAATGTTAAGGATTATTCGGACTCTTTCCTCACCTGGTTTTTGATAAGCCACATGTCCTAGCTGGGACATGAACTGCTGATAGCTGTGGTCTGTCTTGTTTGGAATGGTGAAACACTGGTCCCCCATTTTCTCCAGATTACCCCCAAGTATTAATCCTCGACTGGTCAACTCTGGTCTCGGCTTTGCACTTAAACTTGTCACACTGTTGTTATGTCCATTCAATTTAGTCGTTTCCTCGGCCGGGAAGCCAGTCATATTATATGACATGTTTGTGTACATACTACTTTGATCACTTTTCCTGTGGCTACTCATTATTCTACTTGAGGTATTAATCCGCTGCGGGTAAGTACTTAAGTCGCCGTCACCTCCGTGAACAAGTACTCCATTAGACTGATGGTGATGAGCTACTGAGTCTGTCATAAGTGTTGGAAATTCACGAACAACCATGTGCCCAACTGGAGACACGCTTTCCAACGAGCCTAACTCTAAATTCACTGTGTCCGGTCGCTTCGAAAAAACTTTTGCTTCCATAACTTTATTTGGTGTGTAGCTTACCCCTCGCTCTCGACTTCACTAGCGATAGATATTAGAAAAGGTTATTTTCTCTTTTTGGAAAATTGTCTTGTTTATGGAATATACGCTCGTCACACCAACTATCTATTCATAAACTCGCTTTCCCCATGCACCTGGAGAAAACTGAACTGATAGACACGAGCACGGCTTCCTTTTATATCAAACTTTCATCGTTATACAAGTCAGTAGAATTGAAGCTTAAACTCATGCCGCTAATATTTGCCGTTCTATCGTTTTCCCAAGACTAGTTCTATTCCAACAAGGTTTCCAGGATTATTGCCGTGTTCATTCTCTTTATCTTGGTAAAACTGTCTTATCTTTGAAGGTTTGGAGCTGAAACGTAAAAAATCGACATGATGCTTTGTCTTCATTGTAGATATCCTCTCTTCGAGGTTACCGATAAACAAATCTTGCTTTCAGGCAATGAAAAATATAATTGGACTGGAGCATTTGGTCGAAACGTTAGGAAACCAAGCGTTTTTGAATAAACACTCATTGAAATTCCTACTTTCATCATTGGATAATTATAACTTTCCCATGAAATCATCAAAGTTTTTACTCAAACATGCTGGGAAAATCCACACGTTATGCTCCAAATCCCAGTACATCTACAACTGACTCGCCATCAATTTGGGGAGATGTGATACGTATCAAAAAATGACTGATGTGAAATAAATGCAGTTTATACGGGAAACGAATTGTACGATTGCTAAACTTAATTGTTTTCTTTTATTACACCTCCTGAGGAGAAACGAAAAGTTAAACTTTCGCTACCAACACGTTTTTCGCTATACGCAATTTTTTTATATATCTTCTTCAAAATTTCCTTTCAGTTTTGCATATTATATTATTATGTAGTTTTTATACTTTTTATGCTTATACGTAAAGAAAAACAAAAATAAGGATCGTTTTTAAAAATATGCTTGCAAAGTAGCATTAAAATAACCGGCGAAAAAATCTTACATAAATGAACTATACATTTAAGGAAAACACATCCGAAATGACTATATACACCGAATAGTTTGTTTTACCACAAAACAGGGTATTTAACATGAAATTGTTTCTTGAACAAAATAATAACCGACAAAAAACCGCAATAATATATTTTTATATATATTTGTATGTAGTAAAGGAAGCTTCATAAATTACAAACCTGTACAAGAAACCTGAATCAGTGTGTGTAGTGGAGAAAGTGCATCTCTTGTTTTAACAAAAAAAAAGCTTGTCATAGTCATAATCCAGTGGACATTTTTCTTGTTAGCAGTAAAAAAACAACCACTCACGTGAACTAGGTATGACGAGCCAAAAACCTTAAACTAAAAATTAAAGTACTCATTCATCAGAGCGTATACCTTCAAAGACACGTCTAAAGTAACTCTTAAAGTAAATTAAAGTTTGTTGAATTCGAATTATAACTCTGTTCTGCTTAAACAAGCCCATGCACATATTTATTTCTTTATTTTGAATATAAACAAAAGGAGTTAACTAAATAGCTTCGATCTACAATGCATAACATTGAAAAACGTATGCGAGACCAACGTATCAATGTAAATCGTCAGCGATGCGTATCATTTTCTGTTACTCTGTATCTATTCTTCGTATTTTTCGCTAAATTAACCCTTTTATTCGTGGAATAGTAAAAACTATCGTAGCACTTGTAACTATTTTGTGTTTTAAAATCACTCAACACAATTTAGTTGGGTTGTTTTCCTCAATAGAAGAATCTACATGACAAAAAAAACATTTTGATGAACAACGTTATTTATCCCAAGATATTTGTCAAACAAACTCTAAGACAACACTGAAAATAATTACTGTAGTTAGATATTAGAGACACGAACGCATAAGATTAACTTTCCTGTACTTTGCAAGGAGCATGATGATAATATACTTGTTTTATATATAAATGTATGTAAGTGTCAACGATTAATAATAAAAACTGCTACATTTTTTTTCTTTTATGCCCTGTACCGCTATTTGACTAGGCTATAGTAAAACTGTAAAGATATAATTTTTTTAACCTTAAAATTAGCTCGTCATTCAGTGGTTCTTGATGAAAAAAATGTGTAATAGTTATTTATCATCTAAATGATCATTTTATCTAGCTAACATTTTCTTGTATAAACATGGGTAAATAGTAAATACGAAAACCAACTGCGACGTGCGCTTTCTCTATTTTTAAAGTTTGTTAGAAAAAAAACTTAGAAAAATTTATGCATGTACTTTGTTTCAAATTACACTCCAAAATCAAATTAACTTTAAGCAAATTTACCGGTGAAATTTTAAAAAATCAGTGTTTTTGTACACAGTCACACAATCTCCTCCACAAAAAAACCTCTTTGAAATGGAAACACAAAAACTATCTAAGGCGTATTTACAGATGATATTTGTGTAAAAGCTGTGTGTATTGTAAGTAACAATTTTGTTGATATATATTCGAGAAATTCACTTTTGAACAATTTACGTTTTAAAACTGGAATAGAAATCTTTAATAGTTTTGCGTAACACAGTTCCAGCAATAAGGAATATTGTTTTCTTTTACACAAGCAAACCTTTCTAAATAAACAACTTGAGGCTACTTTTGTTTTTTGTTAGCAAGTCTTGTACATGGTATTTTTAAGACGTTTTGGTTGGGTTTGTAAGTATTAATTTTGTTTAAACTTCAAAGATAGTTTCTTGGTAGGTTAGCATATTCTGTGGTGTAAATATTGAAGATAATTGGTTTCCATTATTCTTCGTTATTTTTATTTTGTTTTTAGCGAAAGATCTATTTACAATAATATTTAATAGGTTTTGTAGTTTTGTTTGTTTGAATACACAGAAAAAAGTGTAGTAGTCAATCAGGATCGTTGCTTGAATCGAAGGAAACAAAGCTTATTTACAAACAGCGGGGTATCGTGAGAAGAAAAAACATAAATTACATTATTTATAATTACAAAGGTGTACAAAGGGGAAGCAATAATATATTTTATTCCAGTGTACTTTATATACACAATATATTTTAAAGATAATATATATGTATCTGTTTACATATATATATATATATATGATTCGGTTTTCTTTAAATCTGACGAAAATTAACAGTATTTCAGACGTTCAGTTGAAAGTTAACAATTTGCTGCGGTTGCATCTTTTGCTAATGTTTCTGTGTTCTTACTCAGTTTTGGTTGACCAAGTAGGCGTTTCGTATGGAAATATTATGTTTGGAAACATTCTATATATATGTTTTACAATGAAGTCACACATTTTCATGTGGTGTGTGAAAACGCTTAAGTATTTAAATTAGAGTAGATTAATAGTTAGCACGAGCAGTTTTTTTCATTCGTAATACTACTTGTTTGCTTTCGTTCCGTAAGGGAGGTAAACGCACTAAACAGACATCATAAGCTGTTCGAGCTTAAAAACCACTAAAATGGTATGATATTTACTTATGGACAGCGTTATAAAGGTTTTCTTTACGTAGAGGTTGCTCGGTAAGATTTCGATTGGTGCAGTTGAACAACTATTTGTCATCTACGCTTTAGCAACGACACACCAAAAAAGTCTTGTGAATTAGAGTCTTGGCCTGTCTACCTAAATTTTTACGACGATTAGTAAAAAAATGTTTTTCAGGCAAAGAGCAGATCAAACAGGAGTTGCATTCTACTGCTTGTCACAATCACAATACATGTTTCAAAAGCGCTACTTAATTATTATCGTGATAAACCTTTGTGATGGATCAAAAATAAAACTAGGCATTTAACGGAGTTGGCGATAGAAGTTCTGACATAAAATTCGAAAACGAAAAGGCCCAAAGTTCCATCGATATAGCCAGCTGGTGTACATGCTGCAGGATGATCGACTGCTGATGATTTGAATCGTTTCTACTCGGCGAACCAGAGCGGTTGATATGATGGTTTAGGAGGGCTCAACGGGCCAAAGGCGTACGCTGCTGCCATGGGAGCGTGAGTACTGAAAACAGTTGGAAGATGCGCAGGCGGGGGGAGTGTATGGGGATGATGAGAGGCGTGTGGATGTGGTGCTGCTGCTGCAGCGGCTGCAGCTGCGGCGAGTACTGATCGAGCACTTCCATGGTGTGCCGGAGGAGGCAATGCGCTAAACAAAAAAAAAATACAAAAATGTATGAAAAAATGGAACCCAAGGGAAGTAAAATGTTTTCAAAAATGAGATTATAAAATTTTTACCCAGTTGCAAATGGACTTAGTTGGTATGCCGATGCAGCAGCGTGGCTTGTCTGCTGACCTCCTGCAACATATACTGCGCTGCCACCACCTATATTATATTATAAAATGAATCCTTGTTTGACGTAGCATCTTAAATTTTGATCGGACCAAATTGAAATTAGATCCCACTATCTTGTTCAATTGAAACAACCCGTCAAAACTAAATTTTTCCAAGGGTATCCAAAGGTTGGTTGATTAAGTTTAGAAACGAGGTAGGTTAACTGTTAACATACCGCAACAATTTTACATGGTACCCCCTGTAGTAGCGTGGGAAGGGTGCAGGTGCGTTTGGTTACGTTTTGAAACGATGAAATTGCATTAGTAGCAAAAGGGGGTACCTTTGGAAAAATTAACCTTTCACGGCTTATATTACTGGGAGTAAGGCTTTGCCCCAAAAACAAATACGTTATTCTTGATCAACGTGAGAAATTGAACAAGACAGAACCCTGGAATTCCAGTTCCAAATTGTTCATATGATTCGAAATTTTATGTAACATACCGTGATTACTTCGCCTATATAACTCCTGGGCCGGAGTCGCATAAATAGTTGGTGGAGGGGCTGGAGGTGGTGCGGGATGGGGGGACAATCCTCGGCCAGGAATCATCACATGTCTTGGGGGTTGTGGTGATAAATGCCTTGTTCCACTATACCAAACACAACGAGGTTGTTATAAAAATCTTTCTTTCCCTTGACTTTGTATTCTTAAAACTTGCTTATAGTCATGTAGATTTCGATCATACGTTAACTCCTGACGGTATGAATGTGGTGGCAAACTACTTGGACCCCATGCGTTCGACGATTTGATCGAGTGAGCATCCCTAATAACTTGCGAGTGGTTGACCTCTTGGTTCCGCAAAACGTCAGTTCGGCCTGTGTGGTGGTGGTGATGTGCCGGAGGGGGTACTTGGCTTGGATGGTAATGCGCATGAAACTCAGGATTTCCGTTTATGTTTCGACCATTCGAAGATGTAGACGAGGAGCTGCTTCCAGGTCCACTACATCCCAAACTAGTGTGTCCATTCACAGAATAGTTTGCTGCCAGGGACGAATGATGCGCAGGTACAGCTTGGAATGCATCCCTATCAAGAATTTGCATACGAAATATATATAGGGCCACTCCAACAGTCTTATTTTGTTCTATATCCTCAAAGTCAGACCCACCTCTGGTTATAATTTTTATTCACTGGCTTAGGTGTCTCGTTAATAACCCTGTTTCCAGTATTTTGCGGCTCTAGTCCAGGTTCCACCTTCATTCCGATCAAGCACTCAGATTGTGCTTTAGCGAGTAACCTTTTCTTCTGGGTAGCGTACGAAGTCGTAATTATATCAGGTTTTACGTCTCTCATCATATTCGCATTAGTATTTTTTCCGTTCAACATCCCACTAGATCCTGAGCTCGTCCCAGAATCTTTATGATAGTGGTTCAAGTTGTGTCCATGATTGATATTCACCTGAGCCTGGGCGGACTGGCCACCTCCGTTGTGACTCTTTTGTGGGCTTTTCTCCTCATCGCTATCCCCAACTGTCACACAAGACACTACATTTCTCCGTCTGGAACCAACACCGCCAGTTCTGGGCGTTGATTGGTTGCTATTGTAAAATCACACAAAATACTTAGTCATCACCCATCCGTATATCCCACATTATGTTTCGCATAAAAATATAAATGAAAAATTCTGTAACTTAAACTTAAAACAAAAATGAATGTCAAGAGAAAATTATCGTTCTTTGCCCAAGTCATTCAAAACATATAACGTGAACTAATGTTTAAAGGAACTGATACACGGCAACATATAAAAACATACAAAAATAATGTAAAAAAAAGTAGCCTACTAAATTGTACACATACATAGTTCTCCTAATTGATTAACAAAAATTAAACAAGTTAAATTTTTGTGAAGCTACTTTAATTTTATTTTTTTCGTGTGATATTTTTTCGACTAGTTTAAGGAAATAAGTTATGTATAAACCTTCGGTAGGCAGGCTCTTCTTGAGGAGTGATGGCCAATACAGAGGGACAATTCGACCCCAAGGAACATTGCGTAACTTTTGAACTTACACAAGCGCTACAGGTACGGTCACGACAGCTATGAAAAAGGTTAACAATAAACGTTTTCGTGGTGTTAACTGTTTCTTCTTTGAATTTGTTTACGAAAAAAACGACCATAAATTTCGTTGTTAAAGTTAGATTTCAAAAAGGAAAATAAATTTTGTTTAGCTTGAATTCAAAAACTCAATGACGAAACTGTTTTAACTTTTGGCTTTGAAAACAGGGTAAAGAGGAAGGGTATAAAAGAAAACTCCAAAAGTTTGAGTAATTTCAATTTTTGTAAAGTTGAGATAAAGCAAATGAAAGTGACTTGTAAGGCGCTACATAATTATTCCAGAAAGTTAGAATGTTTCTTGATCCATTTTCGTTAAAATGAATGCGAAAAAAAATGGAAGAGGCTTTCAAGAAAAATAAACATAAATTATCTTTACTGTAAGTAAGTCTGATAGACTTTGATAATTGTGAGACCGTTTCCCTCTGTTACAGCAACAAAATCAGGAAAGGGTTGTTTAGTGACCAAATCTGAGCCATGTTTCTTGGTTATTTTTAAAACAAAATAAGCAACCTGTACCGTTAGTAAACTAAAATAAAGTTGTTCCCCAACACAAAAAAATAAGAGGATTTAACTAAAAAACCAACCCCAATAAACAACTGCAAAGCTTTGTGCAAAGTATGTGTTTGTGTATGTCAATTACGCGCACTATGGTTGCTAACACCTGTAACCTGAGTCATTTTTATATTAAATCCTTTATCCCGTTAAACTAATTAACTTTAGTTTTGGTATTACGCTACTAAAAAACGCACATTGTTAACTGCAGTGTAGGGAAGCATGCAAATCAAAAACCATCCCTACAAGTGTGAACATATTACGTGTGTGCATAAACATCGGGGCCTCCCGGATGAGGATTTTTAAAGCAACTTGCACTACTCAACACTCTCCTGAAGTAGGTTCGGAAGAATACAGAAATCCATCGTTGCTACGAGTCATTTTTGGTGGAAAGAGTAAAAGAAGTAGAATGTGGAGCGAAATGGAAGAGATCATTACCTTGGTGCCTCGTCGTCGCTGTCAGAGATTGTAATCACAGATACAGCTGGGCTTGGAGTGTCCCTAATAGTGATGGTCGGTTGACGGACACTTGTACCATTGCTGGTGGCGTTTGTGATGTTGTTATTGTTAGCTGTAGTGCTGTTGTTGGTACTTGGGCCGTTGCTGGTGGATGCCTTGCTACTTGTCGGCGTCTGGACTGGGACAGTCGCAGCCCCGTGATGAATAGTGTTTATGGAAGGGTTACTTCCTGAGGCGCCGTTGTGGTGGGCATGATTGATGTTGCTTGCAGGTGGGTGACTCGCCCCTGAGTGGGTGTTGTACAAAAGATTGGAGTTGGTCTCCACTTTTGGCTGGCTGAGAGCAGTGTGGTAGGTGTTGTAATGCTTTGATGAAGAATGCGCTGGCTGGTTGTTGTTCCAGTTGTTTCCTGGAAGAATTGTGATGGTAAAAATTAAGTGAAAAATTTTAGGAAAATGATGAGGTTATTTTGGAAGCGTAAGACACAGGTTATTCATATTTTAGGAAGAGATGCTTACCATTATGACTGTGAGGACTGCTTTCTTTCACGCGTTTCTTGACAGGTGACAACTGACTCACGTTATCGGTCATCTTTTTCAAACCGTCGAAGTGATATTGACTACTGTTTGGATAGTGGTGGACCTTAGAGTGAGCAGGAATAGAATTGCCGACATTGGTCCTATTGCTTCCTGTTCCACTTCCGCCTGCAGCGTAGCTCAAGGTAGAGTAGCTTGAGGTTTGATGAGCCAGAGGTGGCTGGACAGAGTGTTGCGGGGGCCCGGTCGACAAGACCATCTGAGGGTTCTTCATTGAAGAAGCGCCAGAGACAGGATTTGGGGCAACCCCAACGCTAATCCCTCCGTTCCGTTTACCCCAAGGCCCTTCAACGATTCCTGTAGGTTCATACATATCTGCCAATTCCACTGGAAAACAGTGGCGTTGATCCTATCGGTAACCATGGAAAAGTTATTAATGAGTGTTACTGTTCCTAAACTATCGACTGGTTTCATTTTCATAGAAATTTTTAGTACCCTGTATGAATTGTTGACCTGGATAAGTGTTGCAGAATCGACCAAAAGTGGACGTCCCCATTCTGTCGAGTCAGGTATGAGTGGTTGCTGAAGACCGTGCCCGTGGGGATGATGACCGTGAGTGTGCTGAGCAGCTGCAGCAGCAGCTGCTTGCCATGATGACGGAATAACGGCTACTTGACGGCCTCCAGACCATGATGTCTGTACTCCCTGTGCGAAGACAGATAAAATCCTTTGTTTCTCGAAATACTGAATAATAATTTTAACGTTTGCTTAATTAATTTCCTACCGTTACTAGCATTTGCCGACTACTCTGATCAACCATTGAGACAGGAACATATTGCTGTTGCGCCGCCGCCGCGGCTGCCGCGACCTGGTACGGTGGACAAAGCAAAGGTGGCACCAGTTGAGGTGGAAAATCGCTCCTTGTTGAGGTATACTGCCGTGGCCCTGTTCTTCCATATAGCTGCAAAATTTTTCAGTGGACAAACGTTTCAATGTGAAGTTTTCATCCTCCCCTTTTACCTACATTATGAATCTTTCTGGTCATACCTGATTCGCAAGTGTAGGTGGAAAAGCCAGTGCCACGTTGGCAGCCGACGTGGGCACTAGATTCGCCACAAGCGGAGGTGCAGCCGGTCCTTGATTGTTGGCTTGCACGTACCCATTCCCTCCTCGCCTGCATACCTCCATCATTTGCACACTCGACTTGACGTTCGAGCAGTGAGCATAGTCCACCAAATGTGCCAGAGTGACAAACGGATGGTTAAGTGCCTCCCCTGGAGTTATGCGGCGCTCCTGAAAAAATCATACAAAAAGAGTCTCCACGTTGACAAAAATCTCTGTCTAGACACCACATTCGTCACGAATAATATTCTCTGGGGGAACGATAAAGCACTACTTGGTCCATTGTGAGCATTCTCTTGAGAAGATCGATAAACTCTCTTCGGTCCGCTTTCTCCGCTAGCAACTCTCCTCCTTCCAAATCGGTGGGAACGTTTACTTGACCAATGTCATCTAAACAGTTAAAGATATACTTTCGAGCCTCCTTCGATTTGATTCCCGTCTCAGCCTCGTGCTCCTCAGGTGTCTAAACACAATCATTATTTTTTAAATTTCATTTGAGTAGAGTTCAGTTTCACCGCAAGTGAGTGACAGATCCTACCTTGAGCCTCCAAAATGGGTATGTACTGTCCACATCCCTGTAGAAGAACTTTGTCGTCTTAGAAGCCGAGTTTAGCATGTGTTCTGTTGGTAAACCCTGTGTTTGGCTGATATATCGAATCTGATCGTACTCGGACGACCCTGGGTACAACGGCCAGCCAAGGAATAGCTCTGCAATCACGCATCCTAAAGACCACATGTCAATCGCTTCACAGAAAGGAAGTCCTGCAAAAGTACAACACAAAAAATACAGTTACAGGTTTTTCAAACAAATAAAATTAAATTAAATAAAAATAGTTTGAGATTTGGGTTTACCAAGTATAATTTCGGGTGCTCTGTAATAGCGACTTTGTAAGTAGGTATTGCAAACCGCCTTAGACACGTGGGAGGCCGACCCGAAGTCAATAACTTTTACTCGGTACGGCTGTCGAATAGGGTCGACAAGCATGATGTTTTCGGGCTTGAGGTCGGCATGGATAAGCCCAAGCTGCTTGAGCTTTAAAAGTGCCGTCAGCACTTGCTGGAGAATGGGTCGAATGTATTTGAGCGGCAACGGCGAGAACTTGTTCTGCTTGAGGAAGTCGTACAAATTCTGCTCCAGCATTTCGAACACCAAGCAGGTATGGTTTCGGTGCTGGAAGCACTCGTACGCTCGCACAAAGTTGAACTCGTCGGCATTCTCTTGGCTGAGTCGAGACAAAATACTCACCTGTTAATATTAAAGAAATTACCAATATTGCTAGTACTTTAACGCGTAGACTTTTAATCTCCAAATATTTTCAAAATAAAATCGTATCGCAACTGTAATAATCCATCAAGTTATCAAAGCTGAACGGAAATAGGCAGTTGCAGAATACTTTAGCGATCATTAAAAATTGTTACAAGATATTTATGATCTTGGCACAGAGTGCAGATCGCGGTGGGGATCGAACCCCAAACTTATTACGTCGTCCAATCTGAAGACTCTTGCTTTAGCCCTTTAACTAACAACTACAGACGGTAAGACGTTGTAAAATTTGGAATCTATTGTCTACTTCGTAATAAATTAAAAGTATCTTCAGTCTGAAGTATAGTCGAGCGAACTAAAAATGTCGTAATGCGGATTAACACAAGTGTTTTGTCCGCTACTTTACTGGGAAAAAGACGTAGCGGTAGAATAACAAAAATGACTCCTAATTCATAATTCCTGTTGAAGAGTTTGTAGTATGTATGATTTATACATATCAACAAAAGCTTATTTTAAGTAGCTTTTTTGATATATGTTTATATTAATAGCCTATTGTTCTTATACTGTAAGAGATTTACAAACGTTTCTGAGAACAATCAAATTCCATCTTCATTTGTTTCCTCCATGGCCATCATTTTCTAATAATTTTGTGTAACAGAAAATCCAATCCCACTTTCTTCGAGCAGATTGACTAACTCTTATTCTTGTTCCATACGATTAAATAACACAAAACCCTAAAGATAGCAGTTTTATAATCTATTACATATCTTTAAAGTGATTAGAAAACAATTGGAAGTGATATGCTATACAAAGCTTTCAGTCTTGGTGAAACAGCCTGGGTGTGCTATGCACCATGCTAAATGTTCGATGTTGTAGCCGTGAAGCTTGTGATTGTGGATTGTGTAATATCAGCGATAGCTGTTTTGTGTTACTTTTAAAAGTTTCCGTACTGAGTGAGGCGATAGCTTTTTATTGGTTTGTCTACACAAAATAGGCGAAAGTTAAGGTAAGGTAACTTGCAGTTAAAATTCAAAGAAAATCTCTAAAAAGAAATATATTCCTAGAAAACTCAAAAAGATATGTTCCTTGCATTCATAAGATACGCGAGTTTTTATTGCATCTACATAAACATATACCTAAGTGGGTTACAATCATGATTGATTGCGTCCATAGATAATCCTCATTGATTTTTGAAGTATTAATAAATATTACATAGGGAATTTTTCAGCTCTATTTGGTACAGATGGTAGTATGGTCGTGGCTTATGTCAAAATAAATGCTGTCATCGAAGAATTTTGTAGTAGAGCACAAACGTCAACAGTATGGAATGACGCTCGTGAAGGACAATGACTACTTTATGTGTGTAGAACTACCTACGTATATTTTTTATGTTTAGGTAATTGTTCTCTGCTGTAAGAGGTAGCAACAGTCATGTGGCTACTCAGGAAAAATACATACAGTCGCTAATGTTCGTCTTAACGTAATTTAGAATTGATTTGATAGATTCTAACAAGGGTTGAATTTACAAACGAGATTCGAATGATTACCTCAATTTGGCCTTGGCGTGCATACGAGGGATGGTTCTTCAAAATTTTGATGGCGACAATCTCGTTCGTTCCTTTCTTCCAACATTTTACTACCTGAAATTGTCAATAGGCCATGGTTTTCATGATTATTTTTAGATTATATAATAATTATTATTGCATTTATTGTACAAATTTAAATCTATGCAAAATTGCGAGGAATAGGCCATTAGAGAGAAGGAAAATAGGTAGATGTAAGCTTTCTGACCTGTCCAAAGGTTCCCCTTCCGAGAAACTCGAGCACTTCATAATGTGTCTGAGATGTCATCGAAAAGAGAACCTCGTGTTGGACGAGTTGGTAGTCGCCATCTCCCCCGCCGCTGCCGCCGACGGTTGCCTTACTTTGCACCGCCGTGGTGGCTGCTGCTGTGTTATTCGAGTTGATAGGGTTTCCAGCGGCTCCGCCAATACTGTCCGCAATACCATGCCCACTTAGTACCCCAGTCTCTGTCTCTACACACTTGCGCTGTTGTCGACAACAATAACGTTGTTTACATTTCCTTGCCACTTTGATATACATCAGATAAATGAAAAGGTGACGTACCTTCCTGGAACAACGATGGAAATTGGATGAAGCTGAAGAGTCGTGAACGTACTTGATAGCGGAGGCTCGGATGGGGACGTGCGCCTGAGGGGGCTGCGGGGACACCGCTCGCCCACCTTGACCATCACACAGTACTCGTCTTCCCCCCTGTCCGCAGTCAGCAAGCCAACAAGCACCTCCACTATTACTGCTACTGTCAGCCACTGCACTTACGCAGTCAACTACCTACAAACGTTACGAAAAAGTTTTTCAGCTTTATCAAATTATTTCATGAAAAATTCTAAATCCCACAAAATGGTGCATATTCTCAGTTAAAATACTACTTTGCACGCACGCGCTGTGAAATAATCTTGATTGTTAAGCTATTCTCAAAAAGTTCTTCCAATTGGCTTATATCTATGAAAACGTTGTCACGCCTTTTAAAATCTTTGTAAATCATGCCTCAGATTATTCTGGTTTTTCACATTTTCTTCCAATTAAACTTTAAGGAAAGGAGGTAAAAGAAACTATTTAATTAAGTTTGTCTTAGCTTGCAAATTAGCTCTGCCATTCAACGTTTGCATAATTTCATATTATTTTGACCAAATCACCCATTTAATCTACGTTTTATGTCATCACATCCGCATAAAAACGTAAATGTTTCACTTACCACGCAATGCAAGGTTGGTTGTCTCTGTTCACTCATTTCTTGTCATTGTTGCCTCAGCTTAACATCCCCACCAAGCCAGTTTCCAGTCTAGTTAGGCCCACAGTTAAATCCAGTTTGGGGCTGGCGATTGTCTCACGACACGCTCCGGTTCCGGTGGCAAACGGCCCTGGATGGGGAAGCAAGCTGGTGCGAACAACGTTCTGCGAAAAAAACCAAAACTGTCGTGAAATGTCTTTATCCAAGAAAACATTGTTTGTTAAATATAGCCTACGAATTTGTACTAACTTTAACTTGGAATATGATAGACACATTCGGTTTTCTTTGAAAACTGTACATAATTTTGTGAAACGCTTTTAAAAGCGCAGTTTTATAGTGTTTCATTAAATGTTTCACACGTGACGTTCACTAGTTGCGCACGTATACAAAAATAAAAGGTTACGAAAAGGTCACATATAAAAAATACGCAGTTTGGTACACGTGCGTATCTTTATCACGTTTTCAGGGTTTGAATTAGTTCCATTCAAGCGAAAAATTAGGTATTGTTTTGTTTTTAAATAACTTTTAATTATCTATTGTCTTACCAGTTGCCGTCCCGTATAAGTTTTGAGTTTGTTGGGGAGCTAGTCACTCTCCTTTTTCCATATCTAATTGTTTTTACAAACTAATTTAAGTGTTATCGTGACATTCTGAAGCACTTCGTTGGGAATACTATAATTGTGGTTAAGTAGGGGAAAACTGAGAAAAAAATAAATTCGAAAAGAAAAAAAAGGCAACTTGAAACAGAATCAGAAAACGATGTAACTTTTATTCGAAAACTTTTAATCCGAATATCCAAAAAGAAACAAGAGATATTGGGACGTGGTGTATGCACTAAAGCCAAATTAAATGTTGAATATAACTTGAAGCAAGCTTTTATGATTATTACACTTTTTTTTACTTTTGGTTATTGGGTCTATCAAGTGATGGTTGCTGGGTTTGACATTTTTAACAGGGTTACTGGTAGGGTATTGTTTTTAGTGGAGTTTTTTTGGACAGGGAAATTGACTAATAGAAAACAAGATTTTTTGAAAAAGCACTAGTAATTTTGTTTAACCGACCCTGACCCAGCTGCTTTGATTTGCACCGTAAATGACATTGAGTATTGGATGGTTTATATCCAACATTTTTTTTTTCTCCTCGTCTATATCCTTAGAGGTTTCCCAATGATAAAAACTAAACAGAAAGCTTAATAGGGATTGTTTCATATGTATATCTACGTATAAAAATGTAAAGGATTTTTGGGGGTTGATGCTCACCAAAAGCTTGTATTTAGTAGTACATTTATGTACTTGCACAAGAATTTTGTAGACAGATATATACACACACTAGAGAGAGGTACAGATCCAAAGTGAAGTAGGCTTTTTACATGAGAGCTCTCTTGCAAAAGTACGTCTTTCATATAATATATTAAATGATTAGAGTAAACAGGTACAGGGATTGTGTTTGAGCGTTCATTATAATGTGATACTAGCTGTGAATATACCTTATCAGTTTTTTCATACCTAGAATGCTGATGATTATTCAGGAAAGTTGTATCTTATTCAATAAAAGCTAAACACGGCAAGTTGTGCTACAAAATATTTGCGCAGATAAATGTATTTGCATAAGTGGTTGGTTCCATGTGTGACCATTATTTTTCAATTTTACTCAAGGTTTTAAGACAATTAGAAATACGCACGTTATATCATAATAGTCTGATTTATTTAAGGGCTTCAGGCATGTGTCGGGTAGATTTGCTGGTATCATTTACTATAATACGGTTTCTGTTAGGATTTTACGATATAGTGAATAGTGACGGTATTTTTATAGGTTGTCATTATGAATATTATGAATGTACGTACTGTCAGAGCCAAAGTGTGTGCATATAATTTAGTTTTTTCTTCATAAGATCAAATACGAATGAAAGTTGTCCTTACAACTGTTCGTTCAACATGTGATGAGACTGTGTTCAGTGGTAACACACACACACACACAGGGGTTTTGGTGTGTATTACGTTCTCAAAAGGGGAATGTACTGATCTCACAAAGATACGCAGAAATTGTAAGGCTTTTTTCAAACAAAAAAACGATACGAGTTGACTTGTATTATCTTCATAGTCTCGATGCTCCTGCCACATTCCCCACACATTTTCTTCTCTCTGTTGCAATAATGAGCAAAACTAAATGATCTACAAACCCATTCCTACCCATAATAATGATTATAACTGCTATAATCTTTTGGAAAAATAAGGACGAACACAGAAATACCTGTGGGGGATACACTGTACTATGGTATTTCATTTACGTGCGTTAATGAAGCAGCGAAAGTGGATTTTTGTTTGAGGATGTCATGCGTGTAGAAAAATATCTTGTATTTTGTAATGGACCCTTTCCGAACGAAAAATATGGCCATAGGTTCGAGATGTTTCTTGAAAAAACATGTCAGGGAAAGGAATGTTTTCAAAAAATGTAGTCCCATGATTTCTTCTGAGTTTCCATTTCGAAATAATGAACAGATATATTTTGTTGTACGGACAGCCACAAAAAGTATCCCATGCATCATCACAAATATTTCTTCTTCATAATGAATGCTTTGTTGTTCAGTGTATTTTCAATTTAGCCGAGGAGGACGAGTGTATGACGCATGAAAATGACGAGCAACATGTATACAATCAACAAAGGGAAGTAAAAAGTTTGTATAGGAATTGTTGTGAAAACGTTGAAAAACTAAAATCTTAACTTGACGCTATGCATAGTTAATAAAATTCACTATTAATAAGTATGCTCAGAGCATTGCAGGCGTCATAGTGTTCATAGTGTTGCAACGAAACTTCTAAACATAAGCGAGATAATCTAAATTATTAAATCTTTTAAAACCTAAGCTAATGATAAGTCCCTAAGCCATCTGTCCTCAGAGAGGATGTTCACTTGAACGACGTGCATCAGCATGTTTTTTCTTCTCAACTGTACACATTTCTAGACCAATTTTTCATAGTCTTTTGTACGCAACAGAATAAGTAAGAAAGTGTAACACGTGATGATACAAACGTAGCTGAAAATAATAAATAAAACTTTACTTACGCATAAGTACACGTACGAATTGAATGAAACAATGTAAATAAATACAAAATAATTTGTAGACAGACAGACCGAATAATAAATTACCATAATTATGTGGGACAAAAATGTTGCCAATATACGCCCAAAGCGACTTTCGCAAAGCTTCGTATTGCGGTGAAATGAAAGGTGATAGCGAGCATGGAAGAGTAGTCGACTAGTAGCGTTAACGTTTTTTGATGATTGACAATTATCGTCAAAATCCTCATTTTTTTTCTCAGAAAACTGAGATAAAGTGTGGGGACGAAATTTAGTTTACAGCGCTATCCCTGCAATACAAGCAACAGCATGACAACTCGTGCAAACGGAACGTGATGATAACCCTCAAAAAGGCTAAAGGAATCTACTACGTCAATCATTTATCTTCAATTGCATTTCTTGTCTATAAAACGCAAGCATTATTAGTAAACTCAACCTTACTTAAATCTTCAACATCAATAAAAGCGATACTATAATATACATTCTTAAGGTAGTCGAATACATTTAACTTATTGGATGCGTGAAATAACGCCAGCCCTCTCTGGGCTCTCCTATGAAAACATTAAAAATCATTCAGCGTCATATAACGCATCACTTGTATAGACATCTACCTATTTGCAGTTATAATTACTTTACCTTTTAGCGTGTATGGCTCATTACACAAATTTTCAGAAGTGAGAAGATGGATTTTTCTTCTTCTCGTCGTATGAGTAACGGAAGTTGATTTCCAACATGGTTTTTTAGGCACATACACCATGCTTATGAAAAATTTGCATCAAAAACCGTTAGGACGCTTCGTACATTGAAGAATGATTTTAGCTTGTCTTTAGTAGTCTCCAAATATATTTTTAAGCATGTGCTTCATAATTATTTTGCAATAGTTTTACAAACTCTTCATTTCTTGGAAGGAAAAATAGATACTTTCAGTATGAAATTAAAAATTAACAAGCTATTAGGATGGAAACAGTTGACAGTTTTATTAGTAGTTGGTGTGCTCGTATCTCTTAATTATCTGGCTAGTCAACCCATAAGTTCAAAGTTCTACAGCAAGCCCCACATGTCATCCACAACAGTCGACAATCTGGACAACTTTGTGGGCAGTTTTAATACGACGTTGTTGCCATCGTATGACAGTGCAATTAAAGATAAAATTATTATGAAAAGATATCCGTATTTGAACGATCCTGTTTGCAAAAATTTCAGTTTAAGGTAATGATGAAGTACAAATAGATAATAATTCAAATAAATAATGACCAGTTTATTTATTAAACTGTTTACAAACATTTAACACATAAAAACAAGAATTAAGGGAGTTGAGTAAACAAAATCTACCAGAACCAATCTTCAGGAGTCTCATAGTCATCTGAGCTGGCAGAATACAATGAAAAGCCGAGTTTTTCAAAGTGTTGTGCTTTTTTACCTCGAAGCTCATAAACTGATACTTCATTTTGGTCGCTGCTCAACGGCTCATACTCATCGATCCACTTTCGTATTTGTTCTTTCTCAATTTGCCTTGCTAAGGTGACCGATGCGGGGTCGTCTTTGTGGGCAGAGCGAAGGTCAAGGTGATGAGCGCCTTCTGGAATGATCACGGCAAGAATGGATTTTGACAGAGATTTCAAAAAACCTCCTCCCGACCATGGGTCTAGCAGGCCGTTACTAGATGATGAATGTAACATTTCGCTTTAATATGACAAACAAATGTTTAGAGTGCATATTTAATTTGGCTTACCTAAATACAATATTGGATGCAGCTCGAATATCTCGACCTCCGTAAATGATTTCAGCCATGTGCTTTCTTGGTCGAAGACCATACTGTAGCAAACAGTTTTCTTGGTAAGCTGTAAAGTTCCAAGGAATTGGTTCAAACATGTCCGTAACACCGTCATTACACATGGGCATGACCATTTCAGTACAACTCTAAATGAGAAAGAGCAAATATTCAGCACAATATCTTTACGATTGGGTTTTTGGGGTTGATTGTTATGAAATACCTGAATATTCCATCCCATATCGCCCATTGATCCGGAGTCCTGCTTAGTAACATCCAAGCATGTTGAAGATCCAGTGTAGTTAAAGTAAACGCTAACGGCTTTGTAAAGTGAAGTCAACAGAATCTTGTCTTCGAGTCCATCATGGTTGAGTCGTTGACAAACTTCCTGAAAATGGGAATTCTTACGTTTATCGCATATTCACGACAGTTTAAAATGGGAAACTGGTTTTGGAAGACCTTTATAGGATTGGCGGGTAGAGGTTGTAAAAAGGACGCTGGATAAGGGTAGTCCACCATGGCTAGATTGCCATAGACTTCAACAAGCCAATTTTTAAGATCATCAATATCTTTAGAGGATTCCAAAGGCTTGCAGAGCTTCCAAGTTTTCGAAAGCCATTCTCGGCCAGCCACTTCAAAGTTATTAGATTGTTGTTCATTAATAATTTTCACGTCATCTTAGTGATATTTTATGCTTTACCTGACTTCCCGAATGTATTAATTGTTTGCCACGATTTTCTTATTACTGAGGGACACTTCGGTGAGGCCTTTTCAAAGTCTTTGGTGACAATTTGAGAAAACGTGTTACATGGAGTGATTCCTTCAAACTGAAGTACAGGGGCGGATGCAGCAATTCCACTGCAAAAACATGGGTAAATCAAGTTTTAACTTGATTAATATGTACGAATGGAAAACATACCCTTGAATGATGTGTGGGTATTTCGCACGCATCCATGCTGTTAGCATTCCTCCATACGATCCTCCAAAAGCTATGATTGGACTGTGTTGCGTTCCATTCGTATTCTTTCTGAACCACTCCAAAAACTCGGCGAAATCAGCGAGAGCTTGTTCAGAGGTTAAATATCCAGATTTGGCAGGATCCTGTCCTCATTTACAGTTACTTTTTATGAGCTACAGTATTTTCACTTTTCCAAAAATAATTCAATTAACGGCAAGCCTTACATAAAAATATTTGTCGCCAAACGGTAGAGATTTGCCGTAATATCTGTGCTCCGCAAAAACCAGCAGGGCTCCGAACTGTGGGGCTAGGTCCCACATGAGCCCTGTATTTTGTGCAAACCACTCGATATCTCCTTCATTTCCTGTATAGAAAAATATTGGCCCTCCTGTTGTCTCATTGAAGTAGGTGTCATTATACAAATACCTCATTGGAAAGGTTTTGTTGCATTGTGTAAACGAAAAGTGGTCCAACTACAAATCACATTTTTCCGATTTCCTATTATGTTTCTTGCAATGATAGCATAACCATGAACTATTTACACGCTTAATATTATTATATTCCTTACGGGAACATCATAGTATCCAGTTTTAAATGAATACTGGGCTGAGGCTGTTAGGAAACCTGCTAACAGGCAAAAATAAACACTTAACAACATTCTGGTAGCTTTCCAATTAAAGACTAAACTCAGCCTAAACAAGTTGATGCGATGGTGATTCTTGTCCAGTGCAGTCATAGGCATGCAAAGAAGGCTAATTTCATTAAGATAGCCACGATTATCCTCAGAGGCTAAAAACGATTTTCATGCAAATAAATTTTATATCGTGTAAGTTTCATCAGCTCACTCATCACCAGTGTCTCGAAAAAATTAACATTTCCTTCATGGTTCTTTTGCGGCTCGACAAACAAAGCTGCTTGTCTTTGGACACTGTTCTCATCGTTGGTTTTCTTGGCTACTAAGCAGGGTTTGGTATATAGTATATGATAAGCCATCATCTATAGGCGCAACAGCGAAACACACTTTGAAAGCTTTAAATAGCCAGCGTTTAGTTAATCCTTTTACTGGCAGAGTGCGCTGTAAGCAACGATAGAATAAGCTTGCAAGTGCATTTGGTGTTAGGTATATTTCGTTTTTGCATTTTGGACAAACAGTTATTTTTTTGTACCTTTAAGCTTGTATGATGACGAGACTTTCGATATTACCGGGCTTGTATCCTTCCCCGGCAGCGGAAATACATGGACTCGACATTTGATTCAGTTGGCAAGTGGGATTTATACTGGCAGCTATTATTTTGACATGGAACTTTTTGCGAAAGGTAAATAAAATTGAGTTTTTCTGGTTTAAATTCACATATAAAGAAAAGCAAGTTGATATTTTTCAAAATAAATCGATTTGCTGTCGTACAGGAAATTATAATTTTTTTTTCTCTTTGTTGTCCCATGATGACAGGATTTTTGGGGGAGCGAGAAGAATGGTATTCGGGGCGAACAATTGTGGAAAAGTTTCATGAAAAGTATTCTAACAAGATGAATATAAATCGGGCCATTCTTCTAATCAGAGAACCACTTCCAGCGATCCTAGCGTTCGCTAACTATTTGGAAGGGGGTCACACAGGAACTGCGTTTCATTTGCCATACCACCAAAGAGGTAGATTTAGCGAAAGAAAAATGTTCCCATCATCAATGCATTTTTCACTTTCTCGTTTTGTCTGAAGATTTTGGGGCATTTTGACAAAAATGTGGTTTTTTATGCAGACTGGCCCAGTTTCGTGTTGCAGTCTGCCTATAACTGGTTGTCATTAGCTAAGTCATGGATTGAGTCTCCAGCTCAGCTGCTAGTCATTCACTATGAAGAACTGCGTGCGAATCCCTTGGAGAGTCTTTTAAAAATTTGCCAGTTCCTAAGTCGATCCTGTCCCCATCTTTTCAGTCCTTGCTTAAAGGTTACTTTAATATTGTAGGTTTTAGTTTTGGCTCTGAATGTTAGTCTTTTATTTTTTCGCAATTCCTTTATTTGCAGACCAAGCTGGAAGGCTCGTTCCATCGTACCTCTGTTCCATCCTCACACAAATCCACTATCATCCGCGAGGCCAAGTATCCCGTCAACATCAAAAATGTTATTAACCGTGGCGTAGATTATTTGAATAGTCTGCTCCGTCTTCATGGTCATAGTCCACTTCCAATTACTCTGTACAAACACTATTCAACAAACTAGACAAAAAAAAAATCTGCGAAGGAATTTTTTATTTGGCGAGTACATTTCGCAGGTTTTTGCGTTGTCACTCCTTCTCACAACCCACGCCATTCTTTTGTTCACAAAAAATCTCCAAATTGTGTAACAACGTTCCCCCTCAAAACGCGAAAGATCCTAGAAATTCGTGGAATGATGAACTATGAAAGTGTGACTCTGGCTGGTTTATAAAATATTCCTTTGACAATACATTATTTTCTAGTCTTAGACATTTCAACGGCACATTCCATTTTTTATTACATATATTTCTAACATAGTTTGTAAGGCTGTCAAAAAATATTGTACATAAAGACGCTCCCACAGAGATGTAAGTACGTATCAGAGAATTTTATTGAAAAAACGATCTCACAATTAAATGCCTACCCAAGGAAGTCCTCTATTGCCCGATTCACTTCTTGTGGACTGTCTTGTTGAACGAAATGGTTTGCGTTTGGGATCATTTTGATGGTCAACTTGTCGACAAATTCTCTTGTCATCTCGGGCAAGTCTTTGGACAAGGCTAGATCATTTTCCCCCCAAATTATTAATGTAGGCACTGTTATTTGTGGGAGAATTCTAGGCTTAGCAACGCTCTCGAGGGATAGTGCACTTCGATAGTAGTTGATTGGCGGTGTCCAGGCGCCTTTTCGGGAAAATGTGTATTTATAACCTTCCAAGTCTTCTTTACTAATACTCCTAGAGCTTTCCGAGCCTGCAAATATTCTCTCAAAGCACGACAAGTCGTCAGTGTGAAAGTACAGCTCGGGAATGAATGGCAGCTGGAACATGAACACATACCTGACAAAATGTAAAATATCATCTGTATGTCATCAAAAATTATGATCTCAAAATATCACCCTGAATGAAACCATAGTTGTCAACATTTTCGTTGCGTGGTGTTTAGAGTACAAAAGCAGTGAGCTTACCAAGACTTCAGAAACTGTCCAAGCGACGACTTGACTTTCTTTTGAAATGCAGACGGATGAGGAGCATTCATGATGATTAATTTTTCAACCAGTTGGGGATAGTAAGCGGCCACTGCGAAAGAAACAGCACCACCCCAGTCATGAGCTACCAAAGTACATTTCGTCCGACCTAAGGCCTTGACTAAGTCACAGATGTCTCCTACGAGTTTTTCAATTTTGTATTCCCTGATGCCCTTGGGCTTGTCGGAGTCTCCATAGCCTCGCATGTCGAGAGCGACCACCCTGAAAAATTATATAGACCAATGAAACCATGTAACCTTTGTACCGAAACAATAACGGACAACCACAATAGTAATACATATAATTATATATATACATATGTTCCTGAATACCAATGGCTAGATGAAAAGTGCTTGAGCTGATGTCTCCATGAAAACCAAAACTCTGGAAAGCCATGGACAAAGAGCAACAGCGGCTTAGAGCGATCGCCGTTTTCAACGTAATGAATTTTTAAGTCCTGCCACGTGTTGAAAAATAATCATTTTTATTTATTAAACCTTTAACAAATCTATATTTCTTCGGTACTGTAAACAAACCTTAAGGCGAACAAATGCATGCCGTCCATATGCAGTGTCTTGCAAGCACAAGGGCGGAAGGCTCCTTTCTTTTACAGTCCAAATGTCACTCCCATGCCGGATCCTTTTAAGTAGGAGTGTCGCGACGGTGATCCCAGCGTAAAACGTTCCAATCGCTAAAACAATCAATCGAAGCACAACCTCTCTCGCTTTTTCCTTTACAAAATCTAAAATTGCCATTTTTCCACATAAATATCCCAACACAAATTAGAAGCCAAACAATTTAACTCGGCTGCCGGCTCACGAGTTGGCAAAAACTCGTAATGGAATTGTACGCGAAATTCCAGGGACAGCGAGGGTTAGAGAGAGGCAAACACAGACAGCTCCTGGAATGAAATATGTATCTATATTGGAAAGTGTTTTCTGATTTGATCTCTGTCTCTCTCAGCTATCGCAGTTCTTCCCAGGTTGTGCATCACTCCACGCTGCATTATCAGCACGTGAGAAGTTTATCATCATACCAATGATGAGATCATGTAGCCAAAGCATTGTGCATACATACTTTTTTTTCAATTTAAAAAACTATTTATCATCTCGCCTGTGACTACCACATAAAAAATCGCACTACTCGTAATTTATATTTTTCCTATTAACGTGAGTACGTATTGTGCAAGGGATAAATTCTGATGGGGAGATGTTTCACAACAACCCTATATCATATTTTTGCGGATGAGCAATGTTTGAAGGATGCATTTGTAAATAACTATAAAACCGTGTTATTCATTCTAACATAAAAGCTGTATATGTAAAAGGGTAACTGAACTATACTTCAAGAGTATTATTTAGCAAAAACTAGACATTATTTTCCTCATCCAAATTTCGGTCTTTATAGTTTTTACGAATCATGCTTGTAGAGATCGACAGAAAAACTTTCGTCCTTGATGCAAAAACGATCGTTTGAAAATCACCCTTTAACTGTTTTCAAAGCCATCCGAAAAATGCATGTGTCATAGATCTAGCGTCCAGTTTTGTTTAGACATGGCATGGATTTTAAACAAAAAATATCTGCTAATGATTTATGGTAATGTGTCTAGAAGTGGACTCGCTGATGCTGACTGACGCATGCCACTTGTAGTTTGTTAGTACATGGGTTTAAAAATTGACAAAGTGCTTGGCCGAAATGTTCTCCCTCTCTCACTTAATCAATTTTGTTTCGTATGTGACAGGATGCTGAGTTTATTTGAGAACCCTATCATGACCACAATAAACTTTACATTTTTCGTTAGTAAGTTCACACATGAAAGTGTGTTGAAAATCAGTAGCTCTGTGTCGAGTACAAAAGTCAAAAATGTTCTGTCCCTAGTTTAAAGAACAAAGTTCATAAAGTAAACATGATAAGAGAAAACGTCTCTTCTCAAATTGAGCGTATACTCTCAGATTTTTTGTGTGTATGGATTTTTTATGTAAATAAAGTAGAGTCTAATCTTAAAAGATTATTTAAAATTTTGCGTATAATATGGTGAAATGACGAGTTCATGTCCGGTTCACATCGATGTAATATACTGAAAACAGCTTAGCATGATTCTCAGGGTTGCAAAAAAATTTACGCTTACCCACTCCCATCGTAATTTTTTATATGCAAGATGTATCTTACTGGCCTCACCATATAACATTCCTTATCATTTCTCTGTTGTCAGAAACCGTTCACAAAGGAACAGAGTATTTTTAAAGGCAGCAGCTGTTGTCCCTTATGAACGGGCCAAATAAACAAGGGGAAATATATTTGACGCAGGGAGAACTAAGATATATAAAGCTTTCTTGTGAATGCTCGCGTATGTCGTGAAGACACATGAAAATGGTCAAACTGTATTCTCCACTATCACTTAATTTTTTAATGCCTCTTACACGCTGTTTTATATGAATTTGGTATGTGTATGGACCAGATTAATAATAATTTTGTCTTAATTTACATTGCCTGGAACGTGAACGAAAAGATTTTGTTTATTACTCATACTACTCATGATCTGCAGCTTTGAGTGGACAATAACAAATGACTGCTTATTAACTTGGATTTTTTTCACTGTTCAAATGAAAGTTGAAAAAATTTAATGTGCGTAAAATCTTGGCTGCTACATTTTGTCATACTTGACGCATTTCGCCAGAGGCGAAGTCAGTGTTTATTTTGTATACTATCATACAAAAATAAAACTTTTAATTATGGAATACGTACAATTTTTATTATTAACGTTAATATCATGTTCGGTTACGGAAGCATATAAGAGTAAGCTTTAGTGTGGATTTGAATACAACAGAAATTGTAGACAATCAATTCATGAAAATGTGTTTTTTTAGAAGACCACGGATTTGGGTATTTATTCAAGCATGACCCAAACTTGTCGGAGCGTGAAACTGCGGAGAAAATTGTGAACGACAAGATTCGGAGTGTGTTTACTACCCGTGGACTTGGAAACGGCACAGTCTTCCAGGATCCTTTGATTGTTGGAAATGTGCAAACAAAATTTTCCGGGACGACAATGTCCTTCACTGGACTCCGACTTTATGGGCTGGCACGCTTTCGACCCCTTCAAATTCGATCGGACTTTACTAACCTCATGGTACAGGATTCGCAAATATTTACACTGTATTGTTGACCAAACACTTATTCGCTTCGTAGGTTTCAATGACCCTTTCCATGGACCAGTTAAATCTTCTTGGCTCATTTCGAATGACTCCATGGGTGACTGCCACTCCAGGTAAGTTCAACTTCACCGTGAGCGACGCCTGGCTGTCGTTGGAGGCTCAGCTCTCTATTGTCAACGAAGGATTTCCTGAGGAATCTATCCAAATCGAACGTATTTTGCCTGCGCAATTGACCTATGATGAGCTTTCACTTAACTTTGAAGATATTGGCGTCCTCAGTACGATTTTACAAGTTAGCACTAAAATTTATTGTAAGTTTCATGCAAAACATGGTTTAGTTGTCTGCCCTAAATCCTCGAATTTTATTTTATTTTACAGCCGTTGCGTGCCACTCTGTCACGATATATTTACACCGAAATCAAGGCACTATTATGCAAAGAAGGGGAATCTAGTTTTAAGAAAGTTTTGGATAAAGTTTTGCAGAAGCTGCCACTTCAAGTTCCACAAGCTGTGAATGTAGTTGATAGAGCTTTAATCAGAGCACGGTAACGATATTTTTATGTAAAACAATTTTTTTATGATTGTGATCCAAAATCTGGGTATATTACGCGAAACAGACTTCAGTTTTTTCAATTTACGTGATCAAAAAAATCCTGATTTCCATATTGGATAGCTCTTCAATGAAAGCATCTCAGCTAGACCCTCTTGACATACCCGATTATTACCCGAAAAGCAACAAGCTCTTTAAATTGGAACTGACTCAGGGAAAACTCCATGGCCTGTCGTCCATCAAACGAATTGGGCCCATTTTAGTTGGCTTTGAACGGGATGCAGTGCACATGCTTCTCAATCTTGGAGTGACAGATCTGAAAGGTAAACCTGGCAAAAAACACCTTACTTTCTCAAGAAAAACATTAATGATGAAGATTAAGCAAACAATGTCATTTTGAATGGAAATTTTTTCTTAATATTTTCTTTTTAACTTATAAATGAAAAACAAAAGGCCAATACGTATGGACATTCATGCTGTGGAAAAACTTGTTGAGTAACAGAGGCGTTATGCAATACAAAGTTCAAGATGTAGCCGTCCAGGTAAAACTTGAAAAGAGGCTTACCAGCCAAGAGAACTTTACAAAGGTCGAGTCCATTCAAATGAAAATCGGTTCGGTGAGTTTACTCTCGGAAGGGTTTGGAGCGGTGAGGTACATCATGGAAACGTTTATGAATGTTGTCCCGGACACATTTCGTCACAAGATTAGGGACGCAGCGGAGCATCGACTTGTTCAAGTTATAGAAGAAGAAATTCAGAAAATTGATCTTGAGCAGCTTGTCGAGGACTCCAGTCTGGAATCCCAATGAAAGCACTTGCACATGTTTCGTCGATTCGCTGCATTATAATTTTCCAAAAAAACACAAATAGTAAAAACGTTTAAATATTCTCTTATTCTTCATACATTGCCTGAATGCAATTGATTTTTTTCACATTTACATGGGTTATATCTATCTACACACATATTTTTGTGGGTATTATTACCTGGTTATGCTTCAGTATTGAAACCTTATCAAAACTCTCCAGTCAAGCCAAAAACCTCCAGCGTTTACCTGCCTGCCAGCAAAAATTATTCGTCTATCTACCAACTGCAGTCCATTCTCATCTCTTACTTTCTGGAAAAAAATCTTAAATTGTCGAAACCTGTATGTCTCCATCCTCCTGTGCATTCTTCCCAAGAGATTCAAGGTTTTTACCAGACTGCCAGTATACAAAAAAGTTTTTCCGCCGTCCATCTTCCTTCATAACAGATTTCACATGTCATCATTGCCTTGGTCATATGAACCCTTAAAAGTAAGCAGTAGCCAAACTAGTGATCATCTTCAGTATGGGCGATACACGGCAACATACACCTTTTGTACGTATACCGGTGCAGTGGAGGATGCATCTTTTGAAAATGCAACTTTAAAATCCACCTGCACTCCAATATATCAAAGTATGTACATAGCTCTTTCTTCAAAACCTCTTCTCGATAACCCGTCTTGTAAGGTAGAACGTGACAGGAGAAAAATAAGAATGTGATAGAACACCATTCCCTTGTGCGTTTTAAAAGATGTATGCCTACACAACATGGTCATTTTCAGCTCCGTTTTTAGTGTGTATTTCAAACCCTGCTATGTAACTTTGCAACCGCCGCCACGAAAACATGGAACCCAACACAAAAAACTGGGTCAGTTTTCTAGCATAAGAAAATATTCTTCTTAACGATCGTCTCTCAATTGACTACCTGCCAGAGCCCAAGATGTTTTTTTGTTCAAATCCTATCTCCATCCCGGTAACTCAACCGTGAGTGCTGATCATGTACTAACAAAAATCATTTTCTTTGATAAACTCCAGTGCTTTTTAAAATGAAAACTGTCGAAACTTTTTAAAAATTATTTGTACTGCTATTGCATGGTGCTCGTTACTAAGTTTTGTTTCACAATTCCCCAAAACGGTTACTTACTAGCAGGGGGCTTAATTCATTTTTTGTTCAGTTTTGGTTCTTTGTGCTTAGAATGTGATTAACTAACTAGATTGTAATTCAAAAAAGTAGTGTTGTTGTAGATGACATCTCATCTCGTACAGTACAAAAGCTAGTTTATCGTGTCTGTGAAGCAACATTTAATGGTCGACTTAACAAATAATGTTGATGCGTTACATATGTCAATGGAGTTTTTATGCAGGCGCCTGATGCTGTATCAAACTTTGTTTTAGGACGAACGAAGTTTTTTTTTATTTATTTAAATTGGCGCGAGTGTTAGTTTTTTTGCAGAAAAACAAAGCTTAACCAGTCCTACAAGGTGCAAACATAAACTACGCACCAACAACTTTTTCTCCCTGGATTCGTCACCAATCCTCAAGGGTAGACGAATACCGGACGGAAAGTTTTCAACAAAACTAAAACGGTTTGTTTGTTTTACTTATTTTTGTTCCCATGAGTAAAAACTTTTCCGTGTTGTTGTATTTCATTATGCATGGATGCACATAAGTATTTGTCCTGTTACTTTTTTGAGCGGATTCTATTACTTCTACAAAAAATGATTATCCGAATGGAATGGATGGATTTCAATGTTTATTCTTAGAGAAATCTCAAAGCCATTCTTTAGTCAAGGGTCAAAAAGTAATCCCGCCTCCACATATCCGTTTCCGCTCAAAATTAATTCGTGCTTTAGTTGATAACATAATGACAAAATTTTTCTTGACAAAATTCATCTAAAACAATGAAGTCGACCGAATTACTTTGGTTCGTGGTAATGTGTCGAATTTAAATTATGAAAGCTCAGCTACTTCCCAGTTTACTATTTTTACTTTCAAATCCTATTGTAAGCGTATATTTTTACTGCCTTCCATCCCTGGCGATGTTCATAAAAACTCAGTCGGCAGTAAAAGTAACACAACATCAAACCTAGGTTTTGTGTCATATTTCACAACAAGCGAATCATGCATTTCACATAAAACCAACCAACATGTAATTGACTCTTGAGCCATTAAGTCATCAGCATGTATCTCCTTTCACTTATAAAAACACCTCATCCTCGATAAGTTTGTCACCTGTGGCCAAACAAAACATCCGCTTTTGAAACAAGTGATTTGTACGGTCTTTACAGATGATTGGTACTGGTACTAAGATGGGACGGACATTTAGTGTTAAAAAGGCCCCTGTGATTATTATTTTACGTAATCTTACTGAAGCGGAAACAGTTAATTTAATATTCTTACAAAACAGTACTCATATGGGCAAAACCTAGCTAGAACTCACTGCTGTAATCGCACTCGACCATTTATGACACTTGTGTGCATGTGTCATACAAAAAAATAACTCAACTGTGCGAAATATAGACTGTGTGAGTGACCATATTTAGAAGAATTTGTCATATAGGTCGAGAGTATGCTTGTAATGACATGGTTTTCAAACAATGACCACTATGGTTTTGTGTCTAATTGATGTTATTTTCACAAAGCGTGGAACAGCAACGCGACAAAGAGAATTCAAAGTGAATTTTAAAAAGAGGACTCGACTGAGGATGGCTTTTGGATGTGTCTTATTACTTTAGAAAGTAACACAAAAGTATGTTACGAAACTTTGCTAATTAACATAGATGAGATTTAAAATAGGGAAAAATTTTATTGAAAAATGATTATGTATCAGTAGGTCACTTTTGTTGTAGAAGTACGTGTTTACGAGCACTAATTAAAAGAATACAATTATGGAGACAAGTAAACTTAATAATATTTTGTAATATTGAATTCTCTGTTCATTAGCTTGTCACTAGCTTTTAATACGCTAATTTGTTTGGGAATCGTTTGGGATCAGAGGGTGTCCTAAATTACTGTCTTAAGGTTCAATGAGCTACGCTGTGAAAGGACACGAGTCATTTCAATTGCACCACTCTATTTTGGTGAGCCTACTGGACTTTTTTAATTTGTGAGTTTTGTAACAAGGGAAATTTAGAGCTAATAAGAAAGAAAGAATATTTTTATTTATATCATTGATCTGAGCTATCTTATGTGTTCTTTGCGTATAAACACTTAAAATGAAACATCACATATATGAATCTTTTGGTACATGCGCTGGTATGTGTAGGTTTAGACTGTTATTAATTCTTTTAAAATGCAGAATTTAGTGAAAAATGATTAGGCATTACAAATTCATACAACTTTGCCATTTTAAACTTTACTCTTGAATCTTGCATTTTGAATGCGCAAAGCCATCAAGTAACTGTCGTATTATGCATAAAGATTAAAATTATAGATGATCATTGACTTCAAATGTTCATTACACAATGTTTTAGTTCTAAAGCCTAAAAATGGCTTATGGTTGTGGCTCTACTCTAAATTTTGAATAAATGTTAAAACCTAGCTAACCCTGGTTTATGTGCATTGACATAAATTTGTGAATATAACCCAACGTAGTATCATCTCTTAAACAACTAAGTATCAAAGTTTCACTCGTATTGCTATTAGGGATAATACGTTAATACTCTGGGAACTTTTCTCGTGAAAAAATTTTATAGACCGCGAGCTCGGGTTAAGATGCCTTTTTTACCAGCGCTGAGTCTGAGTACAGTCTATAATTTGTATTACCAGTAGAATCAATACTAATATCATGGTAATATAACGTTGCTGCTGTCACTGTCTACGCAAGGGTCTACGCCAAATCAACCAAAAGACAACATTTTTTAGCGCTGTTATAAGAAGGTACATTTTTTCCAACACTATACTCCAAGTAGGCTCCTCCACAAACGCTTTCAATCTAGCCACCAAAACAAATAGCAGTCCCTTGATTGGGTGACTGACCAGAGAAGGAAAGATGTGGCCACCAGGAAAAAAACACTAAGGCACCAAGAAAGTAGAGGAAGTCAGAAGGAGCCGTTCAAAAGCAGATGTACGTACAAAGAGTGAATCCCAAATGTATAACCATCTTTAGTTGATTCGCCGTAGACCATTGGCAGTGACGGTAGCAACGCTATATGACCATGATAGTAAACCTGAATCACCACGGGCATAATTTTGGCCAAAAATGAAAAAGAGAAAGCCTCCCGGGAAACTAACTAGCTTGATTTATCCAGGTACCTTGCAAACATTATTATGTGATTATATCTCGCATTATTTTATTTTATTGATGGCCTTTTCTTGATCAGTCAAGTAAATCCCAGGAAAGAAAATTAGTCCTAAATTGTAAATACTCTCTGAAAAATCAATTCACAAGCCCGCCAAACTGACGGTCCTAAACAAAAGGTTTAAAAAGGCTTATCTTGGGGTTTTAATTCCCTTTGTTTTTTTAACCGTGAAGTGAAACTGATCTGTTTCAAAAAGTCTTTTAATATATATTTTTTTTTCATTTTGGATTTACCACCTCAAAGGATTTATTTTTTCTATTAACAGTATACTTTTCGATCTGGTAATGATTTAAAAAAATCTGCCACCAGGTCTCAAAGAAACCACTAAAGATCGTCATAAAAGTCAAACAATTTACCACGGACCAACTAGCTGAACTTTTTTCTTCCATCCAGAAAATATGTACTTAACACACCCTCTTCATTTTTATTCTGACTTTAGCAGCACTAAAAATCATGGTGGAATCTTTTTTAATCAGAGATTTTTTTTGCGTTATGAAATTGAAAGGAAGTTTGGATGAAAGAATCTCCATGAAAAGAATCCGTCCAGACAAATGTAAAATATTTTTCTGCTAACCCAACCGTCAAAAATGTAAACAGATAAGATGCGCTCACACCACTCTAATGGAAAGAAGATGAAAAAACGATTAACAAGGGACGAACAAGTTTCTCCCCCTAAACATATAACCAAAATAAATAACATGGCTTTACACTTGTAACATTATCGAACACCCCTTATACGATGGTTCTTTTTTGTCTTCTATTGTAATACCTAAAAACGACATAGAGGAAATCATCTAAAGAAATAAAAAGTTGGTCAAGGCCTTTTCAACGGGGTACAAAAAAGGATAGAAAACGGGTTTCGATTACAAGAGCAAGTGTGCACTTGCATTTTTGTTTTCTTTTGAAAACAACTAAGGCTATACTTGGGTCTGAGCGGCAATCATTATTCAAGAAACACTATTTACTATTTACCTTATGATCAAGCTTAATTGGATTGTATAGGAAAGGAAGTAGGAAGTTTTTGAAAGAATAAAAGGATACCTAATTTAATTTTCATTAGGAACTTTTCCACTTTGAAAATTTATTGAGACGTTTGAGTATAAAAAATGGGAATAAAAGTACTAGTAAAACTGCAATTGCGTCTAAATTAATAAAGGTTTACAATCAAAAAGCTGTCGGTATTATGAATGTGGGGAGAAAAGGGAACTCGGTGAAAACACTTGCTTATGTCTCTGAAGGACCTAGTCTGAAAAAGGGCTGCTGGAAAAATAGTTTTTTGTACAGACTCGATGTTTAATGAAACACACATGTGTACCGCTTAAAAGTAATTATAATGACTCTCTATCTGACTGCTCTCCGTTCGATGAAAGCATATCTGCTTTTCTGATGTTCCTACATCCTGATGAAACATATATGTTTCATACCTTCATTATACTCATTAAAGAAATTATGCTGCTTACTTTGACATCCACAATTTTTTTTCATACTTTTATCTGCAAAAAAAAGGGAAAAAGGCAACAGCTTGCATTGCATATATTTTTCCTCCCTTTTTAATGACATTCGTATTTGAAATAATCTAATCTCTTGAATCATCCCATGCTTTTGGCGTTTCGTAACTTGTTCGAGGCAACATTCAAACTACTGCTACACTGCCTTTATACACAGACACCGCAAATTCAAAATGACAGTTAATAAGTTACAATCCAATGAAAGTATGGAAGAATTACTGGCCTTTTCCTTCAACAAAAGATAATACTTGTGCGTCTCTTGCAATCACCGACGTAACAAGACTGCGAATCCCAATGCATTTTCTTTCAGATCTCTTTGGATTAACCACAAAATATTTTCTTTGAGCACAAAAATTGGCCCCCTGGAACATATTATCATGTGTTTACAATCATAATGATGAGCTTATTCATGATTTTTTTTTCTGGATTTTTTTATCACGACATACGTCTCACGATAACCACAATTTCCCTGGCATCTTTAACGATACAAAGACGATTACGATTACCTATTATTTATATAGATTTTTTCCATGTTAAGGTAAAAAATGATAATGCATTCGTCGTGTAGACGAGGAAGTTGGCATGCCAAAGATTCGTTTTGGTTCATTGCCCTTTTTTACTTATGAAAATTTGGATCGCTTCTCATTTCCCCCTGTCTTGCAACTGTGATCTGTCATTAATAAATTGTCTCGGAATGGCATCTTGCTGACTAGTTCAATTTCATGTCCCTGGATCGCCGGCACATTGACAAAAGGAAAATTGCAACGTGTCGCATATTTCTTCATGATTTGCGATAGTTTTTTTTTTCTTTTTTATTTCTTTTTCTTTTTTATTTTTTGATTACATGAAAATCATTTTTTGCTGGATTTCTACGAAGAAAAATTCTCCATAAACTGTCACTAAACAGGCACTTGCCATGCATGTAAATTCCTAAATCAACGCATATCCTTTAACAACTCCACACATATTTCTATCTCTTTAGTCCAAACAATAGATCATTTCAATCTGAGCTTGGTTATTATCTGGCCGAAAATTATCATGGAAGCTACCACAAAAGCATACGCATGTATTTCTATACCAATTTTTTCCCCGTTCATACATCCCATATCAAATCCTCATACGACTGGTATGAACGTATGAACCATGATCATACCCTTCAACTGTATTTGGATGTCAAAAGAATTGTCTGCTGAATGCAAGATCAGCCTTTCAAAAAAAAGTTTTACTTTCGCAGGACTTAAATTCACTGAAGCAGGATCTGTGCCTCAAGAAAAACCCTCTGAAAAAAATATGAAATCTACCTGTACCCTGTGTATTTTGAATGGACCTCTCATTCTGATTGTTCAACGAAAATGATTGAGCTTTACTCGTCTCTTTTTCGAATTTATACTACAAAACCAGAAAAGAGAGTGTTAGTATGATCCATCTTTCCTGTAGTTGACAACTTTTTTTTCAAAATGGTTATAAGATTGCTCTCGAGGACCAGGCACTTACACACAGGCAACTAAACCGTCGACAAGTCTGGTCGAGCGTTTCTTGATATATCTATTTTACTCGTCTTCAAAACGCTGAGGAGGATCCTTATCTGAAAAAAGAAAATATCTTGAAAGACTCCGACCGTCATTTTGTTGTGTGTGTAGCACAAGAAGACCAACTCTCTTGAAACAGTGATGGGCGAAACATTATTTTTAAGAATGTGGGTCAGAGATGTGTAAAAAGTATGCATATATCGTATCAGGGAACTATAAAATAAATATCATTGGCAATGACAATGCCGTTTTAGATTGAGACTGACTCGCACAAAGATACCAGGGAAACTTTATCAGTAAAAATTAACAGTTCCATTCATAAATTTAAAATGACACTCAAGAAATTCTCCAGATTTAACGGTTTGTGGTGTTTACGAAGTGATAATTGTGCGGAAGTTTTTCTGTGCCAAATAAACTGACCGTTACTCGGGCAAGAAGACCAGTTGTTTGCTAACATACGCTATTAAACATTTTTGCCTGCAAAATTTCGTAATTTATTCTCTTAAATGAAAAATGTTCCAGAACGAGGAATTTGTTCAAGTGTACAAGTATTAACAATTCTAGTCCACTTTCGAGCGTGGAGCTAAGAGAAAACGAACAAAGAAGTTTCATTCTAAGCCCAAACTTCAAGTTAAATTGTTTTACCCAGCGAGGAAATCGATTAGATCCGTTTTAGATACTTCTCTAAAACTCACAGAACACTCTTGTCAGTTTGTTTTATGCCGTTTTATATAAAACTTTCCAGGACAAGAAAATACAAAAAGCAGTCCTCAAGAAACAAGAAAACGTTTCCTCGCAGGCTTGTTTGATGAGAAAATCGGTACCAGCTTCACAAGAACCCTGACCCGCAAACATTTGTATCTTATAAATTCTGGTTCGGTAAACATTTCTACTTTCATATTCACACATTTCAAATCGATACAAAAACAAAATTGCGTAACATTTCAAAATAAGTGGAAAGTTTAAAAGGTGTCATTTAGTCTGGCATCTTTCGGCCAAACCAGGCTTAGCTTGATTTTTAAAAGTAACGAAACAAGATTATCATCATAATATCAGGGCTCGTTCCGTCTCGCGCATAAAAAATTATCCCTCGCTCTTCTTCACCGCACATGCTATAGAGAGTCGCAGGCAAAGGTGCTAAAATAATATTTTTCAAACACCACACACCACCAGCCAGCCACCTAACAAATTTTCGTCTCACATTTAAAAAAATTATCATGTCGCCTGGTTTTATTACACAGCGACATATAATTTAGCAAAGAAAAGCTAAAGTATGTATGTTCTAGTAATAATGATTCTTAACAATACATAGCTCAGTAAATTGTCATGTATTGTTATTTTTTCTAATATTCAGCGAACCCATTAGCAAACAAATGAGACGCACACAACACAACATTTCTCTCTGATTGTTTAAAGAAAATACCAGGCAGCAGCTGAGGGGTGGGGGGAAATATGCTTACTTTGCTTTTATAGCCCCACGATATAGATGTAGTTTTAACACACTCATAAATCATTTTCGGAAAAGCTCATTAGGTTCATCATATTCATTGTCATCTCTTGTTTTCTGGCCATCTTTTGACTCTGTCTCTACTTCCTTGAGCGTCTTAAGGGGTTTCTTCTTAAAACGTGCGCGTTGCTGTGTGGTTTAGTGCAATATAGTGCATGCGAAAAAGAGTGTGTGTTTTTTTCAGCTTTTCATTTTACTTCAAAGAAGATTCCCTTTGGCGTGCTTGTAACCAGCTATTTACTACTATCATCCATTTGAACGCATCATATAGTGAGAACGCGTCTTAGGGAAAATTGGGTTTCGCTTTTTTCCCTGGGTGTTCATCATGATAATCATGAATGGGATGCGTTTCTCCCTCTCGTACATTCCGCTGATCTTCATAGCGTTGCGGACAAAACGCACACATTTAGACTGACTTAAATTCGAGATATGCTTTATTTATTTAAAGGGAAAATTTTATCTTATAGATGTAGAGAAATGCGTGATTGTGTGCGCCTATGTGTAGCACACTTTAATTTGAAGCCCGACGACATAAAGCGAAGAGTAGGGACCTGCAAAAAATCCGGAGGAAATTGTAAAAGTCGGGTTTTTATAAGATTAGAGGTTCACATAATACAAAGTGATTAATGGACACAGCTTAGAAAAGTTTAAAAGACAAAAAATGAATCGTGACGGGCAGAAGCTATTTTGAAACTATTTAAATAATCATCAAGAGGATTAAATCTTATTTAAAGTTACACATAGGATTTTTTGTAATACTTTTTTGGGGATGCCGACAGGTAATTGGTTATCTTGAGAGAGGAAAGTGGTATATTTTTTTGAAAATCAAAGAATTTACGTTAAAAGTAACGGTTAAACACTCAAATAGAATACAGTATGATCTTTTGAATAGCCATTTTACATTTTATGACACATTATAAATATAACCATCATACAAGATAGTCAAAAATAACTGGCTTGAAGTTGATCAGTCAACTTGAAAGTTCACAAAACTAATGCCTTTTCGTTCGAAGGATGAATGTCACGACATACCTCCTATGCGTCCTAAATGGAAAATGTTATACAATTTTCAGTTTACTTTTTGCAAGCGTGTAGTCTTAAAGCCTTTCAAACTCTTATTTTATCGCCATTATATTCTTCCCATTTGGATAAATAAAAAGAAAGCGACCAGTGTTTTCTCATCCTTTTCCCAAATATCCTCATTATTTGCAACGGAAATCCACAAGAAAAAATATTCACGATACGAGACAGTATTGTTCATTTGCTATGCTGCTGAATCCCTCTCTGTCTCATTCATTCCCCTTGTAAGGTATTATGTTTTAAAAAACGCTCACCATTTTTTGGTTCCTCCTCATCCCCATCATCGCACATATCATCCCATAATCACCGAAATGCAGCACATATCATGTAAATTTTCAAATTCCACTTTGATATCATCTTCTTTAAGAATCCTTTTATTAAATTGAGTGCTCTCATCATTTTTTAGTGAATCATTCCCTACAATTTTCAGTAAAACTTCTCACAACCAGCTTTTTTTTCTTCGTTTTCTTTTCTCCAAGAATTTGTCCACATTCCAACTTGAACGTAAATTGTTTATCATAGACATATGCTCACATCTAGTACATAGTTTTTCAAGCTATAATGAGCATTTCACGTATATTACCATGTGCTCGTTGGGGACAAGCCTACCAAAGGTCAGACGGCAGACGCTCAGAAAATTATCCAGTTTTTCGTGCTTTAAATCGGCGATTTACGCATTTTCCTCCACAACGGAACTATTAAGAATACTCTTCCTTGTTGAGTTTTTGTACATTGTGCTTTCATCATAAGCCTGGACCAATAATATTAACTTAATACCTTTATTTTAAACGAGTTACAATCCCATTAAAAGTAGGTAGTAGTGTCCTTAACACAGGGTTTAGGTTCCTACCTTTTTTTATAAGGTGGTCTTCTGTATTTGCAATTGTTTTCCTCATAAAATAAAGTTAAGCCTGCTTCTCAGTAGATCAAGACGAGTACACATGAAATAAAACAGGATCCCTGTAGTTTACTGTAATTTTTCTTCAAGTGACAAAACAAGACTCAGTTGCAAAGAGAAGCTATTGCCCAGTCTTGTTAAAAGAATAAATGCAGAAAAAAATTTACATAGTTGGTAGCAGGATGTGCTCAACACTCTACAACATTGTCAATGTAAATTGTGTTGTGACAGCGAAAAGGATTCAACGGAGGATATAACCAAAAATAAGTATGTGCGGGGAGTTGGCTTGCGAAAAAAAGAGAAAGGACTATCTTATCTCCTGGTTGAAGTGCCAGTTTGCAAAAAAAAGAGCACGAAGGCATAAAAAGGGCACATGGGGAAATGAAATTCATCCTTTTGGACATCACTAACAGCTTTGAAGGAGTGCCGGTTTATTGACGATAAACGTATTTTGTAAAAAGTAATTAAATTTGTTTTACACGACTGTGCTGTTTCGTCTCCGTTGCAGAGCATATACCTTAAAGAATTTGATCTATTGAATATACTGACCGATACTTTTTGCAAGAATAAATCCGTCAACCTTTCATTTTTATAGGCTGTCGTGCTGCCAAAATTAGTCTGGTTATTTATGAGTTCATCAAGCAGGGGAAACTGCCCGAAAGGGCATTTTTCCGCATGATTATTCGAAACATAACTGATTAAATTTGCGAGATGATAATTTTGAAAGTTAAAATAAACAAATTAGTGACATGTTATAAAAAATACGTTTACAAAGGAAAAGTTTTTTTTTCATGCACACGCGGACATAATTGCATACGATTTTCATACGTGTGCAGTGTGCACAGTCCCGGTCGTGTTTAAACGGACTTGGTTTAAACATAATTTTCCACAGGTCCTGTCAAACAAACAGTTTTTTATCCACTGCACTGTAGACAAGCTTCACATGAGTACATGGTTAACAGCAAAGGTAAAACTTGTGTGTCAATACAAGCTTAAACAAAATTTTATATGCCGAATCGGGGATGCATAGCAAAGCGCACACTTGGTCTTTAAAATTCTTTGAGAAGTCATTTTGATGCACTTCGCATTTGTGATGCTGGTAAAGTTTTGTTGTGTCGTACAATTATCTTTGTCCTAATGCAAATGTTTTTTACCTGTCGGTATTTTACACACACACTCACACACACATACACAATAAATGCACATGCAGAAGTATGGGTGCTACTTTAGATGCAAGTTTAATACCGTTCTGGCTGTTAAACCCCAGCCGCGTCTGATGAAAAATAAAATAAAAAAACGTACAGACAATTGTCCCTCCTGGGCATGACATTCCTGGCCGAGTGGTGTACACATTGAAAGTAAAAACTAATATGAAGATGAAACACGCAATCTACTCGGAAAAAATATACGTTTACAATGAGCATATTGATAGGAGATATCGGAAAATGCAATATTGCAAAGAGGTATGTACATATCTTCAGATGGATAAAAAATGCCTCACAGGGCTTGATGTATATGTAAATCTTTTTTACGCGTCTACGCAATTTAGCTGGAAAACAGAGGAAATGCATTGCTAGGACAGAAATAGAAGATTATATCAGAAAGGTGTAATTAGGGTATCCATATATATATATTCCAGTCAGTGTGTATTCGTGGCTGCACCAAAGTTCGAGGAAATTTTTTAACTCTTTCTCGTCACATTATTATTTTCTTTCTGTTAACCACAGAAAACGCATCTTTGTCAGACAATTTACAAGATGTTCGTGATGTTTTGGTAATGGTCATGACTAGTTTTAAGCTGAGAAGATAATAGTAAGTGTTGGACAAAAAATAAGATAAAAATGCATACAGCCAGAATGCGTGATCAATATACGGCAAAAAAAGCTATCCGCTGGAACAAAACGAAAAGAAAAGGAAAACACCATCAAGGTCCGTTTTCGCTGCTTGACAACGCATTTTCAATAGCTGGTACATAAATAGAGCAGAGTTCTAGGGTTTCCTTGAACTTGTTAATCATTTGCTTTTTAGAAAGAAAACTTTTTTTATTACATAACTTGCTTCATCATGTAACACATGCAACGAAAAATTTTCGTTTAAAAGCTGTAGTAAAGTTATAGAAAACAATTATGATTATAGTAAAACCCAAACAAATAGCTTGACTATGTTGCATCATTAATCACCCACAAAAAAGTTGTTACATGGAAGGACTCGTATGTAGTCAAGCCAGTTTTACAACTTTTCCTTTCGTTTCATTCATATTTTTGAGAAGTGAGAGAGGAACTAGCTACAGGTGACTATTAATGTTCATTCTAAAAGTTGAGGGAAAAGTTGTGAACAATCTTAAAAACTCAGGCGAATTAAAGAAAAAATTGATAGAAATATCCAGCTGTAGCTTAATGAAAGTCGGAAATAATATAATGTCGGTTTGGAAGTCTACTGCATGGACGGGCAGACAAACTGCACAAAAATTCTCAACACAAGCGGAAGTCGGTCGGTGTTCAAAAATACATTTTCCAAACGTGCACGATATTTCTACCAGATCCTCGTACATTTTCTATGAAAACATTTTTTTCTTTAAGGAGGTTGTGGGGTGAGTAAACTCCAAGAGGAAGCTAAAAATGAGTGCAAGTACGGTTCTGATTAAAATAACTCACGTTTTGTCCTTGTTCCCAGCATATTTAGGTTTAAATGGAATTTAAATATATATTTGAGGACTCAACATTCCCTGTCATTTATTCTAAGAAACAATTCATGCATGCTAAACTAGATTGCAGGCTATTTATCAAGGGAACCACCGTTCTCAAAAAGTGGAGGCATTTGCATGTGTATGAGAACCCAAATGGATTTTTATTTGATGACTGCTCAAGTACATATGGTTTTCAAGGGTTTGATGTAAATTGAAGTATCTCTCCTAAGAAAGAAAAAGTTTTGGTTGTGTGGGTGCAAAATGTAACTCAAACTATTTTAATTTACGACAGAAAAAAATATTTTCTCTTGCTCAGCAAAATAAATAGTACAGGAATTCCGTGATTCGTGTTCCGATATAGGATATTCACACTTTACAGATAAATGAATTTCATGGTGACCAAGTGACAGACTCAACTGAAGAAGCGAAACGTATTCTTAGATGGATGATGTAGTAGCGGATATGGCCTACCACCACAGATGAGCCCTTTCTTTTACGTTTTATCTGCGTAGTCTTGAGAAAATTGCAAAATAAACAAGTTGAAAGAGGGTTATCTGAAATTTTATTTTGGGGAAAGTAGGAATTGCAACGAGTGTCTAAATTTGATGCTTTATTCGCAAGTATTCACTACATCCTTTGGTTTTCTTCAGTTGACGTCAACTATGATAAGAGAATTGACATTACCAACGATACTAAATTATCGGAGAAAAAATTGGAATAAAGCTGTTTAAGTTTTGTATCCATGCTATGGTCCCTTAAATTTAATACAGTAATACAACTAAAATACAACAAATGTATCATCATTTGAGTTATTTGAATTTGTAGACTTTTCTCTTAGTTACTCCCAAAACCAAGCGTCGAGGCTTAATAAATTTCATATGAAATCATGTAGGTACGTTCCTTACCTGCATTTGTATGACATTAATTGTGAATCTCATTAAATTAGCATCGAACAAAAGACCATTGACCATAATTGAGTCACAGGAGCCCATTAATAATTTGTTGTTGTTTTCTCGTATCCGTACAACAGCCGACAAAAAGGCCATTTAAAATGAACCGTTTGAATTTTATGAATCATTTACATGTACAAAAAAAATCAGACAGACACCCAATCATTTTCTATTTTCACTATCCCTTTCAATTTTTGTTTCAAAGCTTCACTTTCGCCATGATTAATAAAAAGTAACATTGAGAGAGAGAGGAACTACCACCCTCAGGGACAAACGTAAACGAAAGGGCTACACAGACAAATGTCGTTTATCACGGCTTATTCATGTCATCCTTGTCAACGATTTCAATGATTTTATTCACATTGTGGAAGGCATGCGAAAATGAAGATGGTGTTGCATCAGGGCACAATAATGGCCGTCATTATGTTGTGATGATGATCCTAATATAATTTACCTCTTGGAGAGTAAACTCTCTTATACAAAATGGGCGACCTTTTATGAACACCAACTTTAACAAGACACAAAACGCTGCTATGTGATTTACGAAAGATGCGATAGTGGTAGACAGGTTTATTTGGTTTATTATTCGGGACACGTTCCGTGCGAACAAATAAATACTTTTGCACATAAGCTCCTCAATGAAATGACGAACAGAGTGTTTGATTAATACTAAATAACGTGCAGAATAATTTTTTTATAAATTACTTCTTGTGTCCGTCTGGGTATGAATGAATTTTTCACGGGCTACTTTTTTCCCTTACATACAACATACGAGTTTCTTCGCGAAAGTCTCAAGTGAAGATGGAATGCCATTAATATCTCAGCCAAATATCTTTGAGATTATCGTACTTCGCGTTGTGGGGTGTTTACAAGAAACTATAGCTGATTCAGAACCGTTTGAATTGAATTCCACATATGAACAGCCAATATGGGTGTATTCAAAAGCGGCTCGGGTTTCTATTAAACACCCGACAACGCGAACTACGATAATCTCAAAGATATTTGGCTGAGATAGCAAATAAAATATACGCCCTGGTCCTTTTTCGATGTAGTTTTGAGATTTCTTTTCCTTGCGAATTTATGGTTGATGGTCTCCCAGAAGAGGTATAAATTATTCATATCATGAGTTTCCTGTAAATGTAGTTTCTGTGTTTAAATCGCTTTCATCCGTTTATGTTTCTTGAAACGATAAGAAAGAAAATCTTTCAGAATGAGTTTCTGTTTCTCTCTTCCCTAAGAATTAAGTTTACCTGCAGGTTCACATAAAAAAAGATGAGAAAATTTGAAAAATGTTCCTGTTGCAGCTTGCATTCGACCGCTTGGCAAGGCCAAAACTTAATCGATGAGGATACTTATGATCATAAGCCATTGACCTGGAATACTTTATATTGAAATTGAAAACCCCAGCAAGCTCCATTGCTAAAAGATTCCGAAGGAATTCAGAGGTATTCTATTCCAATAAAAATTCACGGGAAGTTTTTGGGATTGACCTTGCAACTAATTGTGCTCCCACTTTCGGAAACTTCTTCTAATTCCAATCGACTTTAGGAAAGTAAGTACTTTTGTCCTGCCTAAAACGATATTGTTTTTGCAGTATCTTCCAATTGATTACTTTCAGTACACTTGACACTACCAATGCCAATATGTATAGGTATAAGTATTAGTGCTAAGCACAGAAGAGTGAAGTCAAAAGTACATAGACTGGTCTGGGAGGGCTACGTAATGAATAAGTTTGGCTCGTATATGTGTTTACAATGCATCTCGCTAATTCGTCGGTCACGGTGTGCAATCTCGGCTTCTGGTTACCACACCAGCGGAGGAAACAAAACGTCACGAAAGGTGCTCACAAGAACAGAAAAAGCAGGGGGGAAATAAAACTTGTTATAAATTTCCTTTTAGCCCTTGTCATTCGTACAAAGTTACTTTTACTTATGACGACATGCATGGCTAAAAAGTAATCATCGTGACTTCAAAATGAATCATGATCAACGATCCCGTGAATAAGTCGTTATCAAATCATATCGTTTTGGATTTTTTTATTATTTTATTGATTTCGTCATTTTGAGTGAAACTACCAATGAAAATGAACGCGTTTTTTTATGTCATATTATTTCATACGTTTTGGCGATTGGGTCCTAGAATCAGATTTTTTGGCAGAGGAAGTCGGTCACAAAGACAATCCAAGAGTGGTTTCACATCAGAGTAAAAAAGGCTACTCGTTTACTTGCTCAAATAGCTTGGCCAGACAGCACAAAAAGAAAATGTTCAAATTTATATCCAGGGAAAATGGAGTATGTGTTTCCGCCAAATGTTACCAGGACAAATATATGAGGTTCTTTTTTTATGGAACATTACCCCAAACAGTAGGGTATCTCAACTCTCAAGTCATTTTTATGAGTTTTTAGCGAGTATAATAAGCCTGCAATGTCTGAAAAGAAGGTTCATAGCCGTTTATATTTCAAAGGAGGCTTTCCGGAAATTTTTTTTTGCTAACATCTATGAGTTTTGCGTAATAGCAATATCTTCTATTTTTGGTGAGCACTTACCCAAACCTTATCTCTTCCTTTGTTTCACTCCTGTTTTCTGCAAAAATCCGTCAAATCGCACTAAAATAGCAGATTTCTAAAAGTAAATCAATTATTTTTTGGAAATGCTAACATGCTGTTGTTGGCGGCATGCAAAATAGGTATTACTACCACGGACTTGTTCTCCACCTATTTGCTTTAACCACCATGACATGTTTGGAAATTTCAAATAGATCTATCTGCTCAAGACAGACATATGTTTGCGTTTATCTATTGAGCAACAAAACTTTTGCATGGAATTCTCAATTACTTTGCATATATACGAAAATGTCAAGTAATCCCTGGAAATCACTTATGCTAACTATTAAAGACATAAATATACAGTTATATATCATCAGAAATTTTCATACGTCCACGTTTATTTGTTTGTGTAATGAATTTTCCTTGTATTTTATTACTTGCGGTATGCGAGTTGAAAGCTTGGCTTCACCTCTCCATCCTAATTCTTTATTGAATTAATTTGCGAAATATAGAAAGTAGGCAATTCTTTATTCTGCCAAGGTTCACGAGCGTTTTACCTGTGTTGGATATTTGGTTTTGTTAGTGAATGCATACCTAACCGTGAACGAATTAAAACTTAAAAGGCATCTTAGAAGTTTATTCTGTTGAATCACATCGAGGTTTTTACTGTATATCATCAGTTCCAACTGAATGCAGTTAAAAAGAAAGCAAAACAGTGCCTATTTGGATGACTTCATCCTTGTATGCCGTGACAGACATCGCTGGTCTGTCGAAATCCGAATATTATTTTATTTGGTCTCTGCTTTAAATCCCTTTTTTTTAGCGAAGAACTGGCCCCTGAACTAAGTTGTTACGAGCATTTTCCCTAGAAAGAAAGAGCCATGAATTTCTGGACTGTTTCAAATACTCTGACATTGCAAGCTTAGAATGATCCATCCATGTGTGAAAGATTTAGTACTTTCTTATACCAGGCCTGGATATAAAGCCATATTTAGGGATAGCCGAAACACCGAAAAAGCATCATCGCTTGCGGAGTATTTACACGCAGTAGAAACAGAAGCTTTGTGACTAATACTTTCGTGACGAGATCAGCCCACGGACCAATAGATAATAATTTCTTCTAGCAGTTCTCAAACTGAGACAGCTCTTCTGGACTTTTCTTCTGTCAGAAGGACTACGTGATTGTTTAGAATTTAGACGGGTTTATAACATAAGTATTACTGTTTTTAGCTGTACAAACAAGCATTTTACTTTTTACATGCAACCATGTGCCCAAACGTATGTCCCTGTTTCTTTTAAATGGAAAGATGTTTAGTATTATGCTTTTACGAATTCCACGCTTCTATTAAACAAAACACAGAGTTCCGTTAGCTGATTCGTATTTTATCTACTCCCAGTCCCTGTGTCCTGTAAAAATACCCACCCAAGAATCTTGGGAACGACAAAGTTTTAAGTTCGCGCTTGCATGGCACTGCAGGGAATACTCTAAATCTAATTTGCGACTCAGTGAATAACTTGCATGCAAACTTCTCTGCTATCCTCATATATGTCATAATCACAAACTTCGTCATGCATTAACGATAGAATTCATTGCGTCTAATAATTATAACTTGAAACTCACAAATCAATGTGCGGTTAATTTATCAACCGGATCAAAACAACGTAGTGAAACTTTCGAAACGAACTCCGCGTGGGCGATGACTTGAAAATGTAGCTGTTTTGCAAGCGCATCCGGGATGCTATGCTGCATCATTTCATTTGACAGTTGCAACTTTACACTAATTTTGTATTGTTTTGGCCCCGAGAGAAACAATAAACATGATCTAATTTGAATTTATGACTGAACACACCTAAAGATTGACGAGTCCCATAGCAAAGAGTAAAATCTGTGCGACCTCCAAGGTATACATGTACAATACGGAAATAAATCGGAGATAAGAAGTAAAACACATCTACGCGTGATTGCAATTGGGTTCAATGTCAGTTAGGGTATAAACAAGCAAAGGTAACTATGTCGTAAGTATCTTAGTGTTGGCCGTTTTGTTGTGATATCGCACCAGAATTTTACTAAATTGCGCTATGCTTTTATGAACTTTGGTATGCTTTGCAAGCTTCAGCTTTATTCAGTGCTAATTCTCGAGACTGCATTTCTTTGAATATTCATATTTCATTTTGACTTTCTCCGAAACTAACTAATCCTTAGCTGATACTAAGTCGTTTGTCGGAAACACTTGTCTCCAGAAAGGATTCTTTGCCGTGTGATAATTTCACTTTCACTTGAAGACGGATAATCATCATCACCATCGCCCACGATATGAAATAGTGTACCATAGTATTAAACGTTTGTATCCCAAGGCAACTCGAGCATAAACGTTATTTCCGCTGCGTCTAGAATTTACGACGTAGTAGCTTACGCCTTCTTGGTACGCAGAACACTTCTCTAATATTTATATGTGTCCAACATTTTCCATCAAGACCCGCTACTTTATGAAGATCGCTAATTAAAAAAGAAAATTCAAAGCAGCACTAAAAAATTCTGCAGGAACTTCTAGCTTCATCTGGTTTTCTGGTATGTCTCAAGTGTTCGGCATACAAGAAGCAGAAAGGATTTTTGTCATTGGAAATTATCAAATTAGAAATCGTTTCCGTGTAAGCACTTAGTTGCTTATGGTTTGTTAGGAATTCCGCATAAAATATATATTGGTAAAAGCGGTGGAAGAACTACATCATCATTATTCGTAGAAGTTTTTTTTCTGTGTCCTATAAGGTTATCTGGAGTTTCCTGATGATATGAAGCACGACAAAGTTGATATCATGAGCCTCTGACAGTTCTATAAGCTATCGCATTAAAACTTCCATCCTTGTGTGGTAATACACGTGAATCAATACATCAATTCATAAATAGATACAGCGTCCTTGTGTACTACAGTATAGATCTTTTGGTGCATCTTTAGAATGTATACCTGCCAAAGTTGAAGAGTAACCCATGCTTTTAAACAGGGTTTGATTGGTTTAAGACACCGAAGCTGTCACCTTCGCTTTTTCATCGGTACAACCTGGTTTCGTGATAGTTCTATCGATTACAACGAAGTTTTAAGACGTCTAGAAACAATGTACCGTTGAAAATGTTTGGGCTTCCTCTTATATGTACTTGATTCTTTGCGTCTTAGTCTAAAAATATGCCTATTTGCGGGAACCCTTTTTCGCGAGTCATCAAGAGACTCATCATCACCACCAGTAGCAAAATATGTTGAACTGTCATTGTATCTGGGAGACACATCCCCTTTTAAAATCATAAGTGCCACTTAGCTGTCTTCTTATTTTCATTCAAATTAACACTTGATAGATTGACAATAGAAAGTATAAATAAATTTCTTCCACTCTTCATTCACTATTCAGAGAAATAAAATCTATGTCTGAGCTTTGCCACTGAGGAAAACGTTTCAGTCTTTTACACCGACATGAGCTATGACTGGGCACAGAATACTAAGCAGGACATGATTAAAAATCTAGCTGTTGCCCAGTTTTTTCTTCCCTCAGCAACCACAAATAAATTCATAGGCATGTTTGTATTTATGCATCATTGATTTAGAAAATGTGTGTGGCAGCATTTAAATGTGATTTCGGCCTACACTTTCAAAGTAGTACCAGATTTTAACAAGTTCTCGGTTTTCAGGGGCCATTTGTATAATGATGAGTACGAGTCACCTCCCTATCTGTACATTTTTATAAATGCAAGCAAAAACCAGCCTAAAAACTACGAGCCATTCGAGTAGGGAGATGTTTCCAACATACCTTGTATAATATACTATAAAATCCGCAGAGTACAACGTTCTTTCTCATTCAAATCTTCTTCACCATGCAGATTTACTGCATTTTTTAAAGCGCTTAAATAAAATTGTTGAATGCAAATTGTTAAAGATTTTTTTTCGATGGGAGTCTCTCAAAAAGAAGGAACCGTGAGCATGTCATTACAGCTTAAAGATAACTATTAAACTTGCGCTCCGTCATCAACCACATTACTTCCGAACAATGGGGAGTACAGTGATAATGATTCGTCTTCTTTTCTGGTTCCGATTTCATCTCTTGACAATGTAATACACGTATGTGTGTCACACAACACACAACAAAACAATTACGGGGAAAATATGTACACATTCTTTTTTTGCCAATTCAACGGCAGCTCTTGTGTAAATAATCGACAATGGACAAGGAGTAAAAATAAAGAAAAACGAGAGTCCTTCCTGCATATCTCACACGCACATTTTCAGAGCGACAGAAAGAAATAGTGTCAACTTATATTCGACACGAGCTTGTGATGGCCATGTTAGAATGTAAATTCAGTTTGTCATAGGACAGGGTTCGTTCAGAATAAAGTGAACACATTTTACTTGCAAATACGCCGAAAAGTAGGGAACCTACTCTTGTTTGTTGTCATTCACAAGTTGAGTGCCTTTGACTGACAGTATCATGCATAATACCACTATAAAACCGTCTATAAATATCACAGAACAGAAACTATCCGCCATTTGTCTTCAAACATATTATTACTGCAAAATGTGTATGGGAGTGCAATGTGTTTGTACTCTGTATCCATGCATTAATTTTGTGGTAAGTCAAGTGATCGTTTTTAATTGTAATCAACGGCATTCTGTTATACTATGGTGGCTTACAAGTAACTATTGTTTCGAAATAAAACGTGTAATAGGTAATTAATATGAGAAAAAACTCTGTCATGCCACGAGCGTCAACTTGATGACTGTCATACGACAATCGATATTTTTAAATTCAACCAATCAAGAAATTTCAGATTGTGTTCTCGACTGATTAAAACTGACGTTTAGCCACGAGGTGCAATTCATCAGCTTTCAAGTGACACCAGAAGAGAGGCAAAGTCACATTTCCATTTTATTCGAGCTACCAAGTAATTCGGCTCTAACGGTACCCCCTCATTTTGTTTGTTTGGTAGTTTAATTCTTGATGCTGCAACTAGTGTGATATTGAAAATGTGTGACTTTTAATCCGGATAAACCTATCTTTAAATTGCCCTTTCGACGAAAATTATTTTCCCAAAAACCCCCAACCACATTTTGTCAACTGACTTTTTTGAGATTCAAAACGTCTCGCTATTGTTCCCATCTGTTTGCACTGTCAATCCACCATGCTTCGAATAGAGTAATCTCAGCCTCCAAGCTAGTATGAAAGATAAATCATTATGCCTTGTTGAAATTCAAGAGAGTAGTGTCATATTGTAATCCCCACGTGTGGGAGGCATCTATGTAAAAATCAAATAAAAATTGCTTGTCTCGCTCTAATCCGGTCAAGTCCATCAGTAGTTCACTCCAAGAAGAGCTCATCTCGATTGGAATACCGTCTGCTAAAAAAAACTAAAAAAAATGTATTCCTTGGAACTACTGGGTTTCGTTTAACGGAGCTTTCACTGCTTGACAAAGAGCATTAGAGAAATACACATAGTAGTTTGGCATTCAGTTTTTAAAAAAAATCTATTCGTATGCTACCCAAATTCCAATATGTATAAGACACATACCTACTTCCGGTGTTATTTTGGTCTATTATCCATAATATGAATGAGGTTACTGATGCGAGCTGAATTTTTTATTAAAGGGAAAAAGGAGGAGTTTTCATTTGAAGCAGCCGCAACTTACTTATAGCGTGTGTAGCTATTTTATTTTCATATTCATCCCACACAAGGTTCATTTTAAGCGCTTGCAACAAAATATTCAAAAAATCTTTCCTTTCAATATGTGCCACGCTCATCTTTCTCTACATGTTTTTATAAAGAAAGTAGGCACTTTTAAGCACACTTTCTCCTCGCCTGCGTTTCTACGTATTGTAGCTCCTCTCGCTTCGTATTATTATCATTTTTTTTCAGTACACGCTTGTTTTAGTTGGTGCATTGAAAACGGAAGCTTCCTCTCAGGTAAAAGATTGTTCGCAGGAAGAGTTGCGAGTGGCAGAGGATATTACGGGGTTAAAACCACACGTCGACTTATCAGCAAACGAATCCAAAGAAAAATCCATCCAAGATGGTTTTCCTACGTGAGTAGGTTGAAACAGTTTGGCATAAACTTTCTAGTCATGGAGCACTCCCAGATCCAAGCCGTCCCAATGTATTTTTTGGCTGTTTTTTATCTTATGAGCAAGCAAATGAGAGATACTTCAAAATACAGTGTATCCTGTTTCATTTGAAAGCTTCGTATGAGCCTTTTCTACAAAACAAATATTTAGCGGTGAGCCTAACCTTTTCCAGATGAATGGGCTAGGCGACGGGATGATGTGTCTCATTTTATTTTTTCTCAGAGAACGAAGCCCTTCTTTCGTTTAGATTCTCTCGGTCTCTAGTTAAGATTTTCGGTTCCTTACACATACGTTCCACGTGAAAATGCGGTACAAGTATTGCACAGCCGAGAACATGGCCAATTAAAAGATGCGCATAATCTGTCTCAGTCATTGTCAAAGACATACTGGAGCTTCTGTTTTCGAATTTATACGATTTTGTATCTATAAGAGATCCAGCTTTGTAAAATTTCACTTTTCCCTTAGCATTTCAATTTTCCACGCTTTTAAAGTAAAACAATAGCTTTCTTGATTTGACTTGGGCCCTCGTGGAGTAACAAACGTAGCGAGCTAGACTCACACGTGCTATTAAATTTATGAGACCGAATTTTAACCTAGTTGTGGCCAGAGTACGTATAAGGTATAAGTTTTTACTTTGTTTTAAAGTTACTAGGTATAGCCATGAAAATGCTTGGATGCATTTTATTGCATAAAGCTTCCTGAGAATCCCACATGTTGAAAGTCAAGGTATGAACCCTCGACGTAATATTTTAAAACAATGACAGCATAAATTTACATGATCGTGCTGTTGAATACGGATTATATTCGTTTTACATATTGTGTAGCTAGTCTCCCAGCGTTTTTGTAGTCATGAGGTGGTTAAAAAACATGGGAACATCATTCCTTTCGGAATTTTATGCTTGCCAGAGCTCCCCCAAAAATCCACAAAATTACATGGATTATTAATAAGCTCATTATGAATTCGCATACGAAACTCCAACTAAGTAGAGTGGCAGATTTGCGAAGACTGTGGTGAAAGCGAAGGGAAAAGAATTTGTTAACAACCTCTTGAACCACTTTCCCCCAGACTTCAGAAAGGATTGCGTCGGCAATCCCGGATATGAGCTGGGCCGTAGTGTAAACAAAAACAACCAAATTCTCGAATAACCACGGAAAACAATTAATTGCACAACAAAACCCTGCGTCAGCTTCGTAAATTGTGTTTTGAGGACAAAAAGGATTATGTAATCCATCATAAATTTACCTATTCCTCACTGTATTTTCGATGCTTTCACTGTTTTGCGTAACCAGCTGCCATGTTACGTTATCGTCTTGTAACTTATAACTCTAGTACTGATGTAGCTGATCTGTCACTGTATTCTTTCACAAACTTTCCAGAGAAAGTTATCCACAAACACGTTATCAAAGATTCAATCGATATTACAGTTTTATGATAAAACTTTTTTTTTGAGTTTTGGTACTCTTTTGGGGAGAACCTTGCAAGGGATATACATACATCATAGATACTAATTGATTTAACCTTGAGCATCGGACAGGACAACTCCCAAGATTTGTTTCATAATTGATAGTCTAACAGCTTCAATGAAATCGAAATACCAATGTAGTAAATGAGTTTTTTGTGCTTTAACTAGATGATACCAACCAGAGGGAAAATGCGGATACGGACAGTTCCTAGTTCTGTGTTGTCAGTCCCGACAGTTTCCGTTGCGGCATGTATTCTTGTCTGCTTAGTGGGAACCAGTGAAGGATTTTTCTTTCCAAAGTCGTTTTTCAGGAAAAGCAATGAAAGTCCGACGACAACTCCAGTTCCGTTGTCACAACAGCATCCACGTGTCATTGCTGGAGGGCATCATAATGAACCTCTCCAAAGTTCTGGGACTGATGTACAACCTGCATTGAGAATTGTCAACAGGCCACCTCCGCCACGTAATCAAGAACAGATAGGGCAACAAAGTGGTTCTGGGTTTCACGTGCCGAGGGAGCTTTGTTTGGCTTGCGAGCGGTTTCCATGGATGCCCGTGGCTGGTGGTGAAAGGACACAGTTTGCGACTGCTTCGTCACAATCTCAACAACAGCAACAATTTGTGTCCCACTTAGCACAAAGCTCAACTCCCACGAAGACAATTGTAATAAATGCTCTTGGTGAAGCACAAGGACCTGTGCCGATTCCTCCAGGAGCTCCAAGCCGGCGCCCATTTGCGATTCAGTTTGATAGTAGCCAAACTAGTAATCAAGTGACTAATCCAGATGCACGTCAGGTTGCTCAAAGTACAGGAATAGTACATCAACCACAGAACCCTACGCCAGTGAAGCAGGTTGTCCACCAAGAGGTGGTACAACAGAAACCTTTATCATTTCAGATTTACCAGGCTCAGACGAACCAGCCAGCTACGGTTCTTCAGCAGCAGTCCAATAATGTTGTCGGTTTACACCCTCCTCCTATATCTCAAATACCCCATGCTACTTACCACCCGACGGTTTTATTCCCAGTTAATGGTCAAACATCAGCCCAAGTTGGAGCTAACTTAAACGTTCAAAGTAGTCACAGACCGCCTAATCCAGTACAAGTTGGAACTCTGATCGCAGCCCAACACAACAATGTCGAACTTCCTCAGATTCAAAATATTGAGCAAGCTAAGCTAGTGTATCAAGAGCACTTGTCAGGACAGTCCCCAGGTCCCTCAGCACCTCACAACTTCAAAGTACCCATTATTCCTCACTCCGGAGGTAGCACTGAAGGACGACAACCGCCATCAGACAGTATAGCAACAAATAGTATTATTCCTCACCAGCTTCCACCAGCCCCACAAAATTACGGAGCTCCTCCCCAACAGAATAACTACCAACCTGGTACGTTTCTCCAAATGCGACCACCAGCACTACCATTCCAAATGCACCCTCCCCGACTTTCACTGAATATGAAGCCACCTGGTCCTATTGTTCATTATGGTCGACCAATTAGAATTCCAAATAACATTGGGCCGCAACGACCCTCTGGTCAAGTAATCTTTCCTCAAAATTTGGTACAAATGGGACCTCCTCCAGTACAACATCAGCAACCAACCCAAGACCATAGACGCCCTGAAAGCAATCTTATCGACTCTGGAGAACGGCGACCTTCCTCATCCGGGCAGGTTGTAAATGTCCAACCGGCAAGCCAACAAACACTGACAAACTCCCAAAAGTTCGCAAATAACATTCAAACCGTACCTATTCCCATCCCAACTTCTCAAAACGTTCCACCTCCAAATAAAGCCGAGTCAACATTCAGCCAAGAAACTGGATGGGAAATTATTCCCTCTATACAAACCGACTTGACACATTTGTTCGCAGCTGAAAAGGGAAAACCGTTACAAGCTGGCAATGAGCTTCCGGTTCCCGTCCCCATTCCAGTGCCACAACGCCATCCGCCAAAATCTCCATTTTTCATAGTCGCTGGAGCAGGACAACAGCAAGAGCCTCAGCAACAACTTCCCGAAGAACAAATCAAAGTACAAGACGTGACATACCATGAGGAAAGTCGAGTACCTACTGGAGTCGTACCGGCTCCTGGCCCAACCCCAACTAACAATCAGCTACAATTTGCAGAAAATTCAGGATCAAGTAAACATCTTATCCAGACTGCAGGATCGGTAGCTCAAGCACCACTAACCATTGTCCGACCACGTCCATTTATCCTGGGGATTCCCAGAGGACCCTCACATCCCATAATATTCCAACCACACCCTCAACAACCCCAACCAGTTGGACAGCTTCATCCGTCAATAATGACAGCTCTCAACCATGCCCAGCAAACTTCCCTGCTTACTCATCAATACTTTAGGCAGCCTAATTTTGGCCAAGTCGTACGAGAGAACAGCATTTACGTGAGCCCTCCAGCACCACAAAATGTTGAGCAGCACTACCAGTCCAACTCGGTACTGAGTGAAAGCAGCCCAAATTCCGAGCTAGAGAACTATGAAGGAAACAACCTCGACCAACCCGGAATTGATCCACGAATTCCTTCATCGTCTTCCTTGGCCTTGGACCACACAAATCCAAACTGTCAAGGGACAACACAGCATAATCCAAATTTAATTCAAATCTCTGACCACCAACAATCTCAGAAAGAAAACAGTGAAAGTCAGCAGACAACAATCGTTGATGACTCGGGCAATGATCAATCTCAATCTGCGGATGACTCCAACAGGGTACAAGACACGGATCAAAGTTATTCTTCTTTGCCCCCTGCAGGGCCCACAGAGGAAACCAGCTCATCCTTAGATTCAGGAGTGAGGAGCTCCGTGAACATTCAAGATAATGGAAACAAAGGCTCTTATTTAATTTACTACCGACGACCTACCTCGAAAACTCCTGTTTACTGGGTTCAACCCTCGCGTACACTGTCCCAAGGTGTAGTTCGACTTTCTCCACAACTTTCTCAACAAACTCCACCAGTAGCATCAATGGTCTCTTGGTCAAGACCTAGAGTGGTTGTTGCCAACCAGTTTCGAACTGAGCATAGGCCTCAGGAGCCATCCAACCAGGATATAATCCAAGATGCCCGGTCGCAAGAGAGTTTTGAGAGAGGCGAGGAAGAACAGTCCAGCCAAGCGTCTAATGAAGAGAACATCCCGTTCGGACAGAAACTTGGGGCGCCTCGAGACTCGAGTAAAATTCAGGCACCGTATGACATTATATCTGTTGGCGGATCTGACGATGAGGCACAGAGCTTAGGTGAGTGAAACACGAAGCAGTCGAAGTCACAAAGTTCCTTTTATGATAGCTACTTTCTCCTCAGGAGATAGCTACTAAAATATGTGACAAGAGAACGTGACGAGACTCGAAGAGAAAACTTTCGTATCTCTAAGCTAATGATTCTTTATAAGACGCTCCTGAATTTGAGAAAGTTTAAGCAACGGAACTGGCAAATATACTTTCTCGGTTCCATCAGCAATATCAGCATGCAAAGAAACGAAACATTGCACACTGGTGTTTAATGGACAAGCTATGCAATCAATCCTGTCACTCAACATGTATTCAAACTACATGCATGTTACCATGCATGACAAAAAAAAATTAGTACTGCTTTTGAACTCTGGAGAGTTTACAGTAATGAGATATATGCTTGCTTACTCAACTTCAAAGGACGTAAAATATTTCTGAAAGTTTTTACCGACCGAATAAGTCCAAATTTTGTTAAATAAAAATAGTTTAATTATTGCACCCGAACAATATAGAATATCTACGCAAAATTTTCTTTGAAATTCGCAGAATTTGATGTGCAAAAACTTCGACGACCTTTTTACTAAGCTTAATAGACATTTTTACAAAGTTGTTCTAATATTTTCCTTAGAAGAAGCGTCGCCATCAAATGACATTCAACAAGGACAAGAATCCTCTGAACAGCAAAATAATTACAATGATGATCATTCTACCTCGGCCCAGGATGCGTCATTATCAGGACCGAGTTTAGATCAAGACCCTGCGACAAGTGAAGATCCATCTCAAACTGGTCCGGAGTCATATCAAAAAGAAAATCTTCTTCAGACCGTTCAAGACACAAAAGAATCTGGGACTCATGACGATTCTGACGATGAACGCGACGACTTTGGCTTCCGGCCTCAAAATACTTACAGAAAGCCTATTTCAACAACAGTAATCCACTCTCCAGGAGCCAGCTCGTTTCAATCCGTAAAATTGCCAAACTTTAAACCGCAACGGGTAATTGTACATGACTTCACGTCACACTCCGCTAACGCCGCTGCCACCGGTCCTTCCGCGGCAGCATCCGAACCACAACAAAGTATTCAGAAAGGTTCCACCGAGGAACGGGCTGTCTCTGGAGAGACCTCTCCACAAAACGTGTGGGCGCCTTTGCAAAAAGTGAAAGCAGCCAAATTCGTTGAAAACGATGAGGAGAGCTCAGAATCAATTCACAGACCGCAAGGATTTAACATTCAAGAGGTGATTGCATCTGGTCCTGTGCAGACAGCCGACTGTTTGACTACTCCACATAGTGGTCATTTGCTCACGTCCTTTTCATCTACATCCCCGCGAACCGCAGACTCGGTAGCTACATCGCATGGTAAAGGCAGAGATATATTTTTGCCGATAGGTAAACCCGTTAAAGAAAACAAAGTCGTTCCCATCCAGAGAAATTCGTTTTAAAGGCTTGTTATCTCACACGTTTCCTGTTCGTTGTATCTTTCAGGCTCCCGATTTCCAGGAGGTCGACCTTCAATATTTTCTGCTGTGCGAAGACCTATTCCTGCTATTGTTCCAACAACAACCACCACCTCCACAACAACTTTGACTCCGCCTACGGCAGCTTCTGGCCAAGATAATTATCAAAAAAGGGAACGGTACTTTGGTCAAAGCCCGTCTGGATTTGCTGCTTCTATTCCTGTGCCAGTTTATCATCGTCGGCCCCTCAGCACAAACCACGTTGAGGAAAGCCTTCATCCCGAGGAGAGTATTGCAGGAAGCGTCACCTCTTCAAATAGCCTAACCGAGTCCTCAACAACCTATCTGAAACGTCCCAACTTCGTCCTCTCTGCAGAAGACATTTACAAGCCGAGTGAGGTGAAACAAGAGCGGGTAACCGAAGAGCCTCTCCGTTTTCTTGAAAGCTCTACTTCAATTGTCTCCCCAGGAGAAAGTGAAACCACTGAGCCCATCGAAGAAATGTCTACGGAAAAGTCCTCCTCGTTTTCGATTTCTGTTGTGGATGAAAATAATCAAGCCGTTAAGCTGCCTAAAGTTGTAGTCACCTCTGTTCCCGTAACGAATGCAGACTTTCTCCCAACAACTCTTTCATCTGGAGCTGACTTACTCACATCTACAACAGCAATTCCCCCGCCAGCGAGTACGAGCACAAAAATTGTCAAAACTGTTCGTGTTCGCCAGAGAATGCGTTCTGGCTCGTTTAATGGGCCACTTCGCACTCGTTTTGTGGGCAGTCGGGTCCGTGTAGTTCACCGACCGGCCAACCAAGAGTACATCCGCCATTTTCCAGAGTTCTCATCAAACGAATCAGACAAACTGGCTAAAGAGGAAGAGCAAGAGGTTAAAAATGCTCTGATTGAGCTTAAAAAATCCAACGATCCGGACCACTAACTGCATAGTTTGGTATATTATTATTGTTGTTATCTTTAATGATGGGGCAACATGACACACCCCTATATATAGAGATACATGCATAATTTATCTATCTTTCTCAAGACCTATTGAACCTTTCATCTTGTTTCCTCATTTCGATTGATAATTTATTTGCTACTACGCAGCGTACGCATTAGACTTAATCTTTCACAACTCATCTCTATTGATGTGTACATAGACAAAAAATTACTCCTAGTTTGTTACTGTTTTCTTCCAAGTTAAGGAGAATTATTTTGGTACTTTTTTATGTGTACTTAAAGAAGCGGCTACTCGTAACTTTTAACGATAATTAGCTACTTGTAAGATGTGGTTGGTTGTTTGTGAATACTTTGTTTGGCGGCCTTTTATATTGTTATTGTTGACCACTTTTTTTTACTCGGTTCTTTTCTTTTTTTTGAACGTTAACGAAATAGCAAAAGTTGGAGAAAGTTATCTATCATTTTCCTAAAAACTATTTGGGAAGCGGCAAGCGGTCCCCTCCAGTGAGAAATCAAACAGAATATCTCATTAAAAGAATAAATTGCATGTTTTGGATCTATCAGCTTGTCTATTTGAATTATTCTCACCTAGTGACAAGTTCTTTGAAGAACTCGAATGGTAGACGAAAGAAGATTAAGATATATTCAGGTTACATTTATCACAAATGAGGATAATCCACTGTAAAATTATTGTGTGCTCGCCCAAGAGTCAATTTATAGGAAAGTATTCTGCGCCATTATTTCATTTTGATGACGTCAGTTCTCGTAATTGGTAATTGAATATCTTTACCGAGAAAAAAATGATACCTTCGAAGGGCCGAGAGACCATGATGTAACATTGGAGAAAGCAGCGTAATCCTAAAAACACAAACCCGGTTTACGAGAAAGCTAACCTTTCGGCATAAAAATTCATTAGACTTTCTCATCTTATTCTCTTTTCAGAAGAATACTTACTTCGCCAGCAGCCGCTAATACATGTTTTCAAACAAAAGACCAAACCAATTACGGCCTTAATTTTCCGCCTCGTTTCTATTATCAGGTCGTGGTAGCCAAGCCGGAAGCTCCTATCTCTGTTTGGAATTAACTTTCACTCTTGACCTTATTTTGAAAATTTTCAAAAATTGGTTGCAAATTGTAAACTTGGGGGTTTTCTTTGGCATGAAAAAATATCCTTAGAGCTCAAAAGTAGACATTTTTGTTGTTGGTATTTTGCATAACCGGAGGATATGATGAAATGAACCTTTATTTTCCAACCTTAACCAATGGAACCGACTTAAAAAGCTATTTTGTTTCAGAAAACACGTAACCAGGTCAAGAAATTAATAGTGATTGTAAGCTTTAATGTTTTTTCATATAAGAATAGTGAGTAGTTTGTAAAGCGTTAATATTTTGCGTGATGACAAGGAGTGAAAGTTGTTAGTGCTATTTTGTATTGCCACATTGTTTCTTATTCCTAATTTATGTGCATAGTGAGTATGCGAATTGAATATGGTATGCAATTATTGTTGTTTTTATATGCTGACTGTATAAATAAAGTTATGTGTTTTTCATTCTTTGTATTATTAGTAGTCTTGCATTGACAAAAAAGAAGAAAACAATTTGTTAATACATGATTATTATGTAGACGCTACTTGAAAAAATGAGCGTAGGTTGTCTGTCTGGAACAATCAATTATTAGACAAACGTATGTCATAAACTCATTAGTCATTACCTTTCACTGCACTTTCATCAATATCACCTTCTCAGCTCACCCTACACGAATCCGCTGTAGTAACACATGCCTTTTCCACCCAGTTTTAAAGGGCTTTAGAGTATCATTGTTTTCGCTACCTAAAAATTATGTTTTCAGATACTATACATTCAGTATTTTTTAAAACTTTTTTGCAATCAAATTCTTCTTTTTTTCAGCGAAAAATACAATCGATTCTTGTCAAAAGAAAAAAGAACGAGTCATATATACATTGTACACCATGTTCGGCTGAAAAAGTCTCCTTTATTCAATTTTGCACTGAATTTGTCATTCTTCGCCGGCCTAGATTTTTGTTGTTTTCTTTGCAGGCAAACAATATGGACGTGATCCAGTACAACAAAACAAAAAAAACTTTTCTTTTGCATAAAATATGCCTTGCAGCTGCACATGAAACTTTTACTCTTTTTTTCAAGCTAACCAGAATCTGAGAAAGAACGCACTTAAAAACTTATCCTTCTCAAAAAGGAAAATATTGTTTCCTTGCCAAAAAATCCTGTAGATTCCTAAAGCATAGTAATGTAGTTTTGCAATATGATACTCCGTAAAAAGTTCACATGGTTTGCCAACGTTTAGAGATGGGCTTAAAGCAAAACAAAAACTCGTAAGAGGCAGGTATGTAAATACATCAAACAGATAAAGAAAGTATTTCAAGATCTTCTCTTGAAAAAATAGCAATTGTTGCTATCATGGTCACTGGCAGGATCCACCAGAGGAAAAAAAGTAGAAAAGAGAAAAATAAGCTGTATCGGTATTTTCACTCGAAATGGTTTTATTAGGAAAATGATATTATAGTCATCAGCATAATACCGTTCAGATGATAAAATATGACAAGGACATATTATAACGCTTACATCATTTTGAAAAAAAGTAAGTTAATTCATGTATATAACGTTAGTCGCACAGGAGTCACTTGGAACGACTTTTTCCAAGCAGAAAAAATTATAATTTTATTGGCCTTGAAAAAAGTATGTTTCCGCCGGTAGTAAAAATGTGACACAAAAATATGTAAGCTATTTTGAAAAGCTGACAATCACATTCCACATCCGTATCCTGACAGGTTCAGTTGGGAAAAGAGATAGACGACAACGACATCGTTTTGAGGTATTTTTTCGGGGAAGATGAATAGGTAACAAAGTTGCAGACGAAAGTATGACTTATTCAGACTTGTTTTTACATGTTGTACCCCGAAAATAAGATCGCCGTGCCTGTGCAACCTACTTGTTTGGGAGAAAGCATCTAAAGAAAAATCTTGCTTGGCTGGGATGTGCTCATTCATGCTCACATGGTCATTTTATTTGTGTGTTGTATTGATACATGGTTTTTGCTTTGAAACGAAAATTCTTCATCTTATTTTAGTGTTACCATCGGCATTGAAGACTCATTCCGGGAGAATATTTCTGAAGAGAGTGGTATGTGTAGATGGACGAACACCCGGTATTTCCGCTGTTCAGCCATCAATCATATTTGGTTGATATCTGTGGAAAGTCGTTTGATCATGAGTCGGTAGTAATATATTCACTACATTTTTTTGGGAAAAATTTATCGAGAGGGACAATTTTGTGTGGATAATGAGAGGATACGCATAACGAAGAGTACCCTTCGATTCAAAATGTTTCCTTTGAAAGAGCCAGTTGGAGCACAGGAAGAACCCGAATTGATGAAAGGTCTGCTAGTACAGCCTGCAGAAATGCAAAAAGATGTGTTTATCTGTTTATTGTAAATTCACGCGTTCTCCTTGTCTGTATCTTGCCGGAAAATTCTAGAGAAAAGAACCTTGTCGTGTTGTAGAGGAATAACATAATACAATTTGAGCGAGAACAACTTACGTCAACAGTTTGTGGAAGCTGGGCTTTCATCAAGTTCTCTTTGCGAATCGACAGAACCCCCATGGCAAACAGTGGCAAGATTTGTATAGAATTGTAAGCCAAAAGAAGATCCCACAGTTGGAGCACTTGTTCGGCCGGTAAATATCCGCTGAATGCTTTCATCAACCATTTGAAAACAACACGGAGCCTGAATGAGCAAGCATTAAAATACAAATAAAAAACAAATCATTTGCTACTTTCTCCAACGAAATCGATAGCGATTTTCAAGTGAATACCGTAAAACTTCTAAAGAACGCCTCTCTCGACCCCCGGCGGTAATAAGAGACCAAACGAAATTTTAATATTTAGTTTTAACTTGTTTTAATTTGTTACAATTCAGCTTATTACGGCTTATTGTTAGCAAACTTTTCAGTAACAATTTCATCGTCAGGGCCTTGTTTTTCGTCGATTTCTGCTTATCATTTGTAAACGTTTATCATTGATGATATTGCGCGCTGGATCACAGTATTATACCCGGTGTTCTTTGGAGACCCGGCGAAATTTCAAATTTCCCTCCTGATCCCCGTGTTCTTCAGAGACCGGCGATCTTTTGAGACCCCGGCGTTCTTTAGAAGTGTTACGGTCGTTTGCTTCGGAATATCGTTAAAACCTGGCAAGCTTTTATTATTAAACTCCTCACAAAAGAAAATGTAACAGTTTAGCTTAGCAGCATTAATTTTGGAAATTGGTAATCCTCACAGAATTAAAACGTAAAATCGCGACGAAAGGAAATTGAGTTGACGTTTGGACTGACGTTCTTCTCCACTTGTTCTTCGCTTGATTAATGTAGCCATCAATTCAAGGGTATACAAGCGGTTTGGTCTCGAAACTATTGAGTCTGAGGTGAGCAGGATTTAATAATCTTTTGTCTCAATTTACCCCTCCATGTACTGGACCACAAAATGAAACAAATGAAGTCTCCAAGATTTTTTTGCGGTGCGACAAAGATCGCCATAATTTTGTTTTCAGAAAATAATCAGAAGGAAGAGACTTCTTTCCCAAGGCTTAGAAAATAATATATCTTGAATGGAAATGTATTTCAGCTTGTTTCCCTGGGAGGCTTTACTTACTGGTACGTTTTGAGCGACAAGCTCAAACTAAGTTTTTAAAGCTTAATTTGATTTTTGTCGAAGAGAAAGATGACAAAAGTAGGGAAAGTAATCGAATAGACGCAGGTATGCATTACGAATCTGAACTAAAACAAATGAGATTGCTGAGTAAACTTTCCTTTTCTTACAGAGGGCAACTTTCTCCCTAGCTGAAATGTTTGAGCGGTTTGCTTTCATTTCGTTCCAGAATAAAATTTATTTCCAAATGGAGAAAAATAGGGACGAAATATTGCTCAAGCGTGATCTTTTATCATTATTTGGTTTCAGCAACGAAGAGTAGGAGAGGACGGCATCGCTTTTCTGGCTAAGCCGATAAGCTCCTGTTTTCAACAAGATTGTTAAAAGACAAAATACAATATGATACTCCTGTAGATAATACTTCACCCGCACAATAGTTTTAAATCCATTCATGACGTAATACATGAAAAATGCGCCGTACCCAAATTCTTTAGAAGATTTTTAGCCGTGTGCGGTTGTGAAATGCAATTGATGATGATCAGTACCGTCTGGCAGCTGTATGGACTTCTTTGAGTAAAGTATCGACAAGCGCACCAAATTTTAGCCTAAAATATTCATAAATTGCACAAGGAAGCAGTAATTCGATGTCAGTCAGACAACTAAAGGAGCTGTGCTCTTATAAAAACAGATTTGGTGTGTCACCGATGCCTTGTCAAAAGAAACCTCATCACATTCGTTCGATTCCCAATATTTTGTGAACCTCATCCTACAACCGTGTTGTTTGTTATCCCTTTTTTCTTCGTTTCATCGAATTTATTGAATAAATTGTATTTGAAGAAAATATGTCGTTTTCAAATAGGGTTCCAGTCAAATTAGGTTTATTGTCGGAACAGTGCACTGTGCTGGACACCAAACTTTCATCTTGCCAGAAAATACAAGTCGTTGCTTTTATGTAGGAAGCAGTTTTTCGAAACCTTTTATATTCTATATTTTAGAATTCCCTCTCTACACTCATGTAACGTATAAAAAACAAAGCATTCCAGCTTTACCAAACTCAACTTTCTTTGTCATAGATTGAAATGCTTCTTAACCCACAACAAACCGCTGTGCTATCATATAAGCCTGCCTTTCTTTCACTGAAGCTTTGCAAAGCAAAATTATTTGCACAGACACACAGCTCCGTCATTTACATGTCCTGCAAACAGGAAAGTTGCCTAACCTTAAAACTTAGCACGGAAAATATTTCAATGACTCACAATCAAGGGGAAACATTGTGCATCTTGGTTGACTAAGCTTTTAGTCTAGATTGAAGCATGTTTACGCCAAAATCAGAAAACGACAATAATGGGTAAATAAAGATGTCATGTGTAGGTGAGCCTTTTTTTCTTCAAAGAAAGCCATTACTTTGAATGCCCATCGAACAAGACATAATTCTTTTCCCGCAACGGTTTTTATTTGCGACAGTCATAGGTGTTTGTCTTCCTTGTTTACCCGTCACAAACGAGCATTTTCCCTGTTAAAGGTTTTTTCGCAGCGCGGGCATAACTAAGAAAATGGTTAAGTCCCAGTCGGACAGGTTTTCATATGCTTTTTCGGACCTATGCAGAACGGATTGGTCATGGTATCCTTGTGTACCTTCCTCGACTAAGCAATTAATGTACCAGCGGTTTCCCAGTAAAGTGCTGTTAAATCATCGTCCCTACATTGTGGCTGCTTAAATTAGTAAAACGTCAAATTTCTCGAAGAAAGTCACGATTTTCTTGAGAAATACAATTGAAGGAAACGTTGCACATGACTTCCTTCTGTTTTACTTACGGTAGGACGCGAAGGGACCTGAGGTGAAACCAAAGCTGAGTTTCATGCCGATGAAGAAGCTTCTCAAACAGAAGTGAAAGTCCAATAATGCCATCCTCATGCGATGAAATTTCATGGAGTCTGTACCAGTAGCGCGTGTAGAGGGAGCGAAACGTGAAAAACAAGGTTTCTGGGTCATCATACAAATAACAAAGGGGAGCGACTGTAAAAATGGGTACACAAGCGAAAACTTTTTCAGTTCTCATTTTCTAAAAATCCTTCGACATTTTAATTATTTCCACTTACCATACATAGTAAACCCATGAAACGGAACAATTCCGTTAGGCGGGTAGACTACTGAAGTATCCATATGCTTTCCCTTTCCTTTCACTTGAGCTGTCAAAGGGTTTTTACTGCTGCGGTCAAACAAGTCGAGTAGAGTCACGTCCCGACTGAAGCACAAGAGTACCTGATAAAGAGAGTCTTCAAATACAAAGTACTGGTCGTCGTTGGCAGCTGTTAGTTGCACATCCTGGAGAAAATCGCCAAACAAAGCAAAAATAAACTTTCGAAAGCTTGTCATTTCCCGAAATTTCTCTTCTCCATGACACAATCTCAGTAGTACCTTAAGTATCAGCCGGTCAATGATAAGGTCAGACTTGATAACAGCTTGCTTTAACTCTCCGTAATATTCTATATGCTTTGAAAACAATAAAAAGTTATTCGACAAGTTTCTCTACTTTCAATTCCGGAATCTAGACACTTTTGTGGAATACCTCGGGAGTGACAAATGATCCTAAAATTAGTTGCCATATTGTTGACCGCAAGGAGGGTGGACATCCTTTTTTTAGAAACTCTTGTGCAACCGGAGCGAGACCCCTGCTGATAACTAAGCATAACAATCAATTGATTACTTTCTCTTCCTTCTGGCAAGACATCACTAAAAGTAAACTTTTTTTACAGATGCACGGTTTCAAAATCCTGCGGCAAGTCAAATAAAAAAATACTTCAGTGGAGAGCTTCTTCCAGCGTACTTTCACTAACAGTTGTGAGCACTTTCTCTGGTGCTAACAGTAATATCACTTTTTTTGTTCGTGATAGTGAACTAAAACCAGTTAACAACAGGTTTCTCCTCTTATGGCTCTTAAAAGAAAAGGGAACTTGTCTAATGGCACATGCAGCTAGTATTGTAGTTCTTATCATTTAATAAATCTCCACAGGAAATAGTGTCAAGAGAGATTTTTCGTGACTAGATACTTGTTTCTTCTCCATATTTCTTACAAAGTTTTTGTTAGTCTACCACAGGGTAAGTTTTTTATTTGCACCGTTTGTCAAACACTACGGAGATAAGGAAAATAAACTTAGAGGATAGTCCGTTTTATAAAATGTCACCATAAACGTAATAGAAATTTTATTTATGTGACGTTACATACAACTTTTTTGAAAGCTTGAGTTTTGGCTTTTAAATCTTACGACAAGTGGCCGCGCGCAAGATAAAGCGCATTTTTGAAGAAAAAAAGAAAAATGTTTAATTTAAAAGCCTGAATTATACCAGAAAGTGTCGTCGGCATCTTACTTGTATCGGCAAGTTTAACGCGCTGTGCGTAAATCAGCTTGGAAGTCCCATTTCTGCAATAATTTCCAGTTGAATCGTCGATTTCAGAGCAACGGTTCAGTCCGAAATGAGGATCGCCTGTTGTCAAGTCTCCGAAAAGACATTTCTGCAAGACCGACAAACATTTTAATGTTTCGAAACATGTCCCAATTGCAAAGCTAAATATTATACACAAAATGGGTGGCTGAGAGATTCGGAGAACTCATTTTGCCAGATGTGTATAAGCGCATTACTTAGCGAATGTGTAAAAGCGTGTTTAATATTTCATAACTGTTACAACTTTTCCCAACTTGTGACTTGGTTACTCACATTCATAAACCCACTCAAATTTGCACAAATATAGATACACAAAAAATCAGAGTTTTTCATTTAAGAAAACTAAATTTAACTTATAATCGTGAGGCTCCTAAAAAGGATCATTTAATGTTGTATTGGACCTAGTTACCCGTGTATTCAATTGTAGCCGGGGCTATCATGCGAGCGAATACGGTACTTCACCGCCAACGGCGAAAAACTTTTTGCTTATAGTTGAGACAGAAATTAATTCAAGTATGCGTTTTTACCAAAGTTACCTGAACCCTTTCATTTTAGTGTTTAAAAAATTAACATCCCCCGAGAGTATGTTTATTTTGTTGAACAGGGATCAGCATTAGTCATTACATGACAATGGCGTAGTTACAACAAATGTCAATCTCTTCTTGTATATGTAAAATAAACAACATAAGTGAAAAACGTCAATTTTTAAGCACTGAAATAAACGGGGTCATGCAACCGCATATCATACATTAACAGAGTTGTGTTTTTACAGAGTTTCTTCCTTCACGCATATTTCGCAAGATGGGAGTAGTACGTGAGACTTTTACCAAACAACACTAAGGGATATTCAATAAGCCGCTGCAACGTAATAATGAAGCATTGCGGAATTAAAAGACTACAAATACGCAAAAATATATGCCAATGAGACAAATGATCCCAATTTATGTCTGAAAACCAAAATACATACCTGCAGATACATGAGAACCAGTTTAAATACATGAATCTAATACGTAAGTCTACTTAGAACCTCTGTACGAAATTTTGTGTCAGTTAGACAAAACGCTTCCAAGTTGTTCTTCAAAAACGAATTGGGGCACCTGCAGGTACCTGAAAGCCAAATTAGACACGTTAATCCGTTGCCTAATGCTACTGACAACGTCTGGAGGAATTTTCATGTTAACCGAACAACACGTTCACCAGTTGTCCCTAAAAACAAATTCGGGCACCTGCAGGTACCCTAAACCAGCGAGAACAACTGTATCCGTTTTCTAAGGGTGCTGAGAACGTCTGCACAAAATTTCATGTTAATCAGACAATGCGTGATCAAGTTATCCTTAAACACGATTTCGGGCACCTGCAGATACCTGAAGCCATCTAAAAACCATTTTATTATTTCCGAACGCCTCCCAGGGATCTACGCGTAAAATTTCAGACGAATTTGGTAAAGCGTTCCCAAGGTACCCTTAAAAATTAATTCGGGCATCTTCAGGTACCTGAAACGACCTAATCCCTTATTTGTCTGTTGTAAAGGGCTCCAAGGAACCTGCATGTAAAATCTCAGTCCAATCTGACAAAGCGTTCCCGATAAAGTTATAGTCCAAAACCAATAAAAAACTTTCAAGCACCTGAAAGCCCTTAACGGCTTATCCAAACGCCACCAAAACTATAGAGATCGTCTAGCCGAAATTCGAAACCTTAATGCCAAGTTTGGAGCCAATAGGAGTACGCGTTCGAATGTTCTCGTGAAAATGCTGACACGGAACAAACGGTCCTCACGGCATTAAGAGGAGGCAGGCAAAATGTACATATGGATATCAATAAGTATTACTACCACAAACCTAACTCTTTTAAATCCTTACCAGTTCTCGAAGTGACTTGACTTTCATTGGAATGGAAGCAAGCGAGCTCCATAGCTTCTCTGCCCTAAATAAATAGGTAAAGTCCATGGTCAGTTCATTGCAACTATTATTTAAACCAAGTTTCCAGCACAGTTACCCATTAAACTGATAGTTCGGACTTGCTATTTGAAGGATACAGTCGAGAAAATCTTTCGGAGAGTAAACAGGCTTACAGCGGGTCAAATCTGTAAACCAAAAACGTTTATACACCATTCCTAAGATGTACTTTTGTTGTTTTCTTACCTACTTCCCATTGACTAAACTCTGACCAGTTTTCCTCGACCGACTCCTGCTCAGAGTTGAGTCTCGGTCGAGCCAAAGGAATCCCCAAATAGTGTGACATAGAAACAAGCGACTTCCACACTCGACTCTCCCATGATTCCTTCAAAATAAACGGTAATATGTACATAGATCGCAAGTGTACCATTGTTTATTTTTCAGATAAATTTCAAGAGAAGAATAAGATTTTTCAAATTAAAGCACGGATGAAGAGCACTTTTATTGCGTTTTCATCATTTCATTTTCCTACCTGACTTTTTTTCATGTAGTCAAGCGGTTCAAACGAGAAGTATTTGAAAGATGAGCACTTTTCTTTGAGCCAATAGTAAACCATATTCCGAAGCTTTATGTCGAGTCCTCGACACCCCAACTGGCTCAGTAAAGATACAGAAAAATCTTCTAGTGCAACTTCCTCGCAGGTTGCTACTTTCTAGGAGAAAAAAATAAAATAAAGCGCTCAAGCACGATTCCCGTAAGTAGCGAAAGCGCGCATTAGACGATTTCAAAGATTCCGTAAAACACGATTTGCAAGATTCGGTAAAACAAGAGTTGCAAGATTCGGTACAACACGATTTGCAAGATTCGTTAAAACACGATTTGAAAGATTCGATGAAACAAGAGTTGCAAGATTCGATGAAACAAGAGTTGCAAGATTCGGCAAAACATGATTTGAAAGATTCGGTAAATAAGAGTTGCAAGATTCGGTAAAGCACGATTTGCAAGATTCGTTAAAACACGATTTGAAAGATTAGGTAAAACACGAATTAAGAAGCGTTAGCGACCCCTACACCCTGCAACTCGTCACGAAGACGAAGTCAGACAGAGGTCCCTGAAGCAAAAATGATCTACGCATGGAGCTCTATCCAAATCGTCAATAATTTTTTTTTTGTCCATTTACGAAGCATTATCGTCAACTTTTGTCACCCTGAAACTCGTCAATGAGACGAAATCACACAGGTTCTTGAAGCAAAAATGATCTACGCATGGAGCTCTATCCAAATCGTCAATAAATTTTTTTTGCATTTACGAAGCATTCTCGTTAACTTTCTTCACCCCATAACTCTTCAACGTGACGACTTGAATGGTCAACCTTGACAGCATAAAGTTGCTGATAGCCAACAATCATGTGGTCAAAGTTTCAAGATAGAACGATTCACCGTTCTTGAGATCAACGGACGGACAGACAGACGGACAGACACCCAAGACGATTTTATAAAGTAGCTTTCGCTACTTAATAAAATTCCACGAAACTTTGAAACTTTGTTTCCAAACAACACAACAAATCAAACTATTTTTCCACAACTTTTCTCTGCTTCTGAATGAAATCTACCTGAAGATCGTTATAAAAGGAAACATAGTCTAGCCGAAATGGAAGCTCTGTTGATATTCGACCAGCTAACGACGATATATTTAAATCTACACTGGAGCCTTCCATGATTAATTTAACTTTTGAACATTAATTCAGCTTAACAACGCTGGGAAATTGATGTTGTGTAGCTTATAAACAGTGGGATTTCAATAGAAAGCATGAGTCTTTAATACAATATACCAAAGCTCATGTAGCTTCCGCCAGCCTGACGAGTATTGATAAAACACAAAACACAAGTAGGTGAAAGCCGTTCAAAATCCAAAATCTATGTATTTTTCCGAGAGAGTGCTCCACACTTCGATTGATCTCCTTCTCCCTTTCGACTTCACTCGTGAGGAAATAATGTCACGAGAAGCTCATTGTATGGTATCATTGCACAACGTTTTTTAACTTGAAGGAGTTTTCGACTGATAATCTTTCAAATCTTTTGATCATTTTCTTTGGAAGCTCGAGAAAACAAATCAGTAAAATTGCCAAATTGAAAGCTCTCAGGAAAATAAAATAAAAAGCTATTGTACGATTCTCAAAAGCAGCGAAAAGAGTTCGCAAGATCTTCATGATGCGCCACACATGATCTTCAAGTTTCGCCAAACACCTAAGAATATACCTGGCTAAAAAGGATCAAGAAGGTTCGCTAAACACGATCTATAAGATTCGCTATACACGATCGTCATGACAATGCGACCGATTTTTCTGAAATTTGGTTTAGGAATCCCATTGTGCCAAATCTCAGCTCCGTCCTTCAAAGCGTGGGTGAGATTTCGCTATAACAATAGACGGACGGACGGATAGACACCCGACAATTTATCAAATACCTTTCGCTACGTAATAAAATGAAGCGTTCGGAACTTGCTGTTGGGAAAAGACGAAAGCTTTACAGGCTTTATTAGCTCTGAGATTCAAAAGAGACTAGGTAATCGGGCTAATGACATGCAGATTGGGTTTTCAAGTGTCGTTTCTTTTTGCACAAAATAAAAATCAATTTTCATCTCTGTCTCAATTTAGAAAGCATTTAAATTCTCATCTTTGATTACGAAAGCTTGTTCTTGAACACCGCTCAGGTTTAATTTATGACTTTTAATGGGTTTTACGTGTTCAAATACTCAGCTGCATATAATAGCACAATGATAAGAATAAAATTATATTTACGAGATAGAGATAAGCATGAATATCCGGATGGTAGAGAAGGAGGCCTGAATTGGAAAACATTCTCGTAAAATGTACAACTTATTTGCTCAGGAATGGGAGTGAAATGAGCTTTGCAATCCTGGAGGCATGCGGCTCCCAGTGTTCATCTCGTTTTCCCTCAGGCCCGATATGAAAACGAGGCAGAAGCTAAATATTCGCGGAAATAAAAAGGTAATAACTTAGTCATCCTCATCACTGAATTTTACGAACAATAACATAAGAATCAGATACAATTTTTCGTTGATATTTTGTGTTCTTCACAGCTCCCAAAAGTGCTGTCTAGCCAATTTGAAATGAATGTGATGAGATTTTAATCGAAAATTGCCCGACCAATATGACCGAGAAGCATTGCGTAAAAATAAATCTGAAGACTTTATAGCTATTCCGTATAGAAGTGCTAAGAGGCTTGTATTTACCAACTTTAACTTTGAAATTATTTTCAACAACTGCCATGAAGTTGCAAAACACACAAGATTTCCTAGTTTCACTTCTTATTATCATTATGTTTGCTTTATTCCAGACATGCTCACCATTTTGAAAAATGTACGTGTATGCATACATACTTTTTTAAAAAACTTACTAGTAAGAAAGTATTATGTGTAGGTAAGATTACAATTTGGACAAATTAGAGAATCTGCTTTCTGCAAGGTGGAATGAATAATGAAGTTATTTACAAAAAGCCTCGCCATGTCTTTGATATTAGAGATTTTATAAAACTAGCTGAGTAAAAACGTTTTTTAACATCGTGTTGCTAGAATTGGCGATTCAGCGAAGTAAAGAAAAATTTCAGCGAAGTTTTTCTTCTTATTGCGTAAATGTCACGAATTCCAAATTTACTGAAAACTTCACATGGTCATAGTCTCTTCTTGAAATCTTTAAAACTATTCGAAAAACATCATTATACATATTGTGCTACACGAACTTTGTCAAATATTGTTTCCGAGCCAAATATAGTAGTTACATTGAGTTGCATGATGAAGTAGGATCTGCACAGTGCTTCAGAAGAGTTCATCGTCGGGTTTTTTTTCGACAAAGAAAAAAAACAACTTAGGACAAAAATCCAAATGCATACAACGTTTCAACGTTGAAAATCCTATTTTACCCGTTAATATTACGTGGAAACTAGGGCTGCGCCGAGTTCACCGATTACCCGGACTCGTCGGGCCAGGGCATTTTCAAATTTTTGGATACTCGGGCAGGTAGGCCGGGTTTCCCCAAATCTGCAAGAGAATCCGCAGATTTCCAACGAAGGTGCAACAAAATCTGGAAAAGCTGTTTTTCAAGAATATGTCCAGAAGAAGTTAATATAAATCCTATACGGAGTTTATACTTCTGTAGTCAATAAAACGTTCTATAATTCTTGATAAGTCGATTTGGCCAAAACTGATGGCCACTTACTAAAACCGAAGCCCGAAAGTTCACTCCCACCTTTTGAACCCTGCTTTATTACTTCTTTTGTGTAGTAAGAAACATTTTTTCCCGATGACTTTTCTATTCGCTCTGATGAAACGAAAAATTTCTACAGCAAGATCCATTAATGCTAAGTAATCTGGATTTCGGAAGTAAACACAAAAAATATGCAAGGAATCTGAAAGGCTTCACAATCTATGAAGTAATTTTGCGAACTAGCGTTTTTCATACATTGTTTTTGCTGACTTTACAAGCTTTACATCAAGCTTTATTACGTAGCTGAACTTTGTTCAGCAAGTTATGATATCGATGAGTTTGTCTGTCTGTCTGTCTGTCTGTCCGTCTGTCTGTCCGTCCGCGCTCTACAGGCCGTACGTTTTTGCCGATTTCTACCAAACTTAGCACAGGGATACTTTGGACCCTAAGGAAGATCCCTATGGATTTTGAGCCAAATTGGTTGACCCTAAGGGCCGGGGTCAAGGGTCAACTTTTTATTTTATATTTTGATATGGCATGCGAGGTATCATTCGAAAGCCCTTATTGAGAACAGACTAACAGTGTGGTTTTTTTAGTTTTTTGTCACAACTGTTAAGCGGCACCAAAGGTCAAACTTTTGCATTGAGCTCAAGATTTCGGAGGACTTTCTGGTTTGAGCATTGAAAAGTAGAGAGTGACATATCATTAGAAAGCTCTCAACTGGGGCTATTCAATGCAGTTTCTTTTCCTTAGCTTTTTGCTAAGCTTTTTTCCTTTTTAGCTTTTTTGCGAAGCCTTTTCTTTAGCTTTTTTGCGAAGCCTTTTCTTTAGCTTTTTTGCTAAGCCTTTTCTTTAGCTTTTTTGCTAAGCTTTTTCTTTAGCCTTTTCTTTGGCGTTTGTTCTGTTCTGTTCAGCTACGTCTTTATAGCTTTAAAAGCTTTTATTTTGAATAAAACACGCAGCACAGTACCTTACTCGTGGTAATATCAAAGCTAAAAATAGGTTTTTGCTACATGTGAGTGAAAGCGATTTCATGTCGAAACACAATTTACTCCGTTGAAAGATTCTTTTGTCCCGTTTAAGAATTTGGGTAATAGGTAGGATAAGGGTTCAAGCATACACCCTAAAAAAGTAGTCAACGTGCTACCCACTTCACTGATTCCTCTTGGCCAGTTTGCTTATGAACTTGACTTCCCGCTTTGTTTGTAAATCTAGGTGGCAGCATATTTGGTCAAGTATGCGGGACACTTTTATTAATATTTTCGTCGCTGCTTCAGACTCATAGACAAACTTTCCGTGGCATGCGAGAAGTTGGAGTTGTGTTTGGAATTTTGTAAACAATAAAGTCAATCCGTCTACCTATTCTACCCTTATGTGAAAATGCCACCAACAATGGATGCATTTATTGCTAAAAGCAAAAAGCTTTGGATGCGGAACATGTACTAGCGCTTGGGTTCAAATGAAGTCTACTTCCTGTTCGAGTTGAAAATCTGTCCCTATTTTATTTCCTAGCATCGCTTGCTATTTTCTGCGTATTCTATGAAAAGCCAAAAATTACCTCATATTTCTTCTTCTCTCCTGAAATATTCAGAACATAGTTACCTTCCCCTAACCCTTCCAAGGAGAAAACTAAGTCACCAACAAACATTTACTTCATGCTAGGGAGTCTTGTAAACTGTCAAAATCATTAACTTTGCCATTTTTTCTTCTTAACCACTGAATTCGACGTTTAATCTCATACATAAAGCTTCTTGCAAGGCGACAATATAAACCTAACCGCTCTTCTATTGTCCAGAGTAAAAAAAAAATGCGTAGAAAATCTGAAAACCAAGGAATCCCTGATGTCCAGTTGAAATGAAGTTTAACTTTTTAACCAGCCAAAACTCAAGTAAATGATTATCTTGTTATAGAAAACAAATGGTCTTTTCTATAGCCAACTCATACCTTTCGAAACCTTATATGGTCTCTTTCTCTCCTGCAAACGGAGAAAGACTAGAGAAAGCGCAAGTGAAAATACCGCTCGTCGTATAAACTTCCCACTTTCTGTGTGCCCTGCTCATTCACTTGTGGAACACTGTTCGTAAAAGTTGCTCGCAGTTTTTCCCGAGTGAAAGAAAAACCTCAACATTCTATCATGCACTGTAATTTTTTTTGCAAACCTTAGTCTCAAAACAAATAATTGCTTTGGTTGGTGCTCTACAGCTATTAAACTTCTATAAAAGCTATAAATTTTCCTCCCGTGCTAGCAAACGTTCCGTTTTGATTTCAAACAGGAACCAAAGAAGTAAATAAAAAACAGTAGCAAAATCGAATATTGAAACGACTCGCCTTTCTTTTGAATGACTAGCCGGTGTTAGCTTCAACAGAACTGTGAGAGAAATGTGCAGAACAAAAAGATATTTGGATTGGAGCAGTGACATTGTTTTTTGTGTTTTGTGTACGTTTTTATTTCAAAACCACATCCGGTTTTATGTGAGCACTAGACAATAAAAATTCTGTAAAAAAACTCATAGGACATTGTAATTTCTCAGCTTGTCTAGGCGAAAAATGAATCACGTCAATGGGGCAGAATAAAATTTCAATTAAAGGAAGGTTTGGGCCAGTGTATTTTCTGGGGTATCGTGAGAAACTCTTGGAACATCATAGAATTGGTGAAATGTGACTCGGTAAATGTGAAATGAACTGAGTAGTTTCGTAAAATTTAAGCCTGGAAGTAATATGTGAGTACATTTTATAATCCATATGTACCTTTTATAAATTTATTTTCTTTTTATGTCCTGGTGAAAGTGAACGATAACGTATGTATAACGAATTTTCTCCGCATTTTCTATTGAAGTATCAGATCCAAAGATCAATAGATCAAAAACATCCATAATTATTTTCTCTGGAAGAACTATTATCACAAAACTTCTCAAATATGCCACAAAAGTTTCAGTAAAGATGAAAGTCGTAGTTCTAATGAGCTCAGTGGTTGTCTGTTCGTCATCTAATATGTGGTTAGCATTATTCCCCATTTGTAAAGCCAAGTTCGAAAAGGTGCCCTAGTTGACCTGATAAACATTCATTAGAAAACCATGGTGATTGAATCTGATGAAGAGGAGGGTCCTCCTACTCCTCCTACTCCCTCTAACTTTTCTATTCAATAATTATTGTTATTTGGCGGGTAGCTCTATGTTATCATCTAGCATCCTTTTCAATGCTTTTTAAAAAGTTTTTCTTATGTAAAGGAAAAATACATAAGCCAATTAGATCTTTCTACAGCAATACTTTCCCAGACTTTTACATGTTCGTTCTCCCAGTTTACCGTTCATCCACCTACGCAGCTTTCTATCGTTTTCATTCTTTCAAATCCTTCCAGGAAGGCATAATATGATGTACATAAATCTTATACTAAGTTTTTAAAGTTCTCTTTGTCATTAACGATCCACGTTCAGGATTAATGCGCTCAATTCCGTTTCCAGTACACTTGTTCTTCTTACCAAACATTATCAACGTGTTTCTAGAATTCCAAAAAATTGATAATTGGCATTGTCAGCAGAAAGCTTTGCTTGCGTCATGACTATTTGCAAAAGTAAGTGCAGCCAAGGATGAATATTACTATTATTATTATCCTGTTACCATTACCATGCATTGGCTATTAGTTGAAATGAAAAATATTATAACATGAAGATCTCTTAAATGTAAGCATTAAAAGAAATCATTATACCCCGTAAAACCTACGTACCTATGTAATTGCTCATTTCTGAAATATTAAAAAACCAAATATTCTTGTCAAACCGTAGACAACGCTCACTCAAACAAAAATAAAAGATGAAGTCGTTCAAAACAAAATGAAAGTACTTCTCTACTCCATACTTCGATAAAAAACAATTGTAATGCAACCGCTTTGTTGTTATGAGGGTTTATTTTCTTGAAGAAATATAGATACGATTATTGTTTTTAAAGTGTACGACGTGTTTGTTACTATCGAAAAGGTTGCCCAGAAGTGGCCACTACTACTTTACATAAAAGGGAAAATACTCATGACTCATGAAACTTTCATAAACAATTTTCTTTTACGAAGGAAACAAGCTGTAATGAAAACAATCCAGTCTCGTTTTTGCGGGCGAGTAGACTAATGCTTTTGAAATGAAAATAAAAGAGGCAAAACTTGGATAACACACAAAGAAACCATTTATTAGAAAAGATTAAAAACATTTTAAAGTTACCCCGGCCACGGAATTTTATATTCACGAAGGGGGTTTTTGTATTGCTCTTGTTTCGTCCAAAAAAAAAGCTTTCTCAAGCTCAAGACGTTGTTTCACAATTCACTCGGGTCTTACATGAGCTATACAGTGCAATAGTTCAAAGGGTAAATAAAGTGAAAGTCTTTCAAAAGTTGAGTGGAAGTTTTAGAAGATTGCATGATCAAGTGGCAGTGGCGTGGCACTTACAGGAATCTGCAGTAGGGTAACCTCTTCCGTGTTCAGCTGTTGTCTTTTATTGCTTCAAGGCTCAAGATGTGTGGAAAATTGTGACATGATCTGCTTAAACGACTTGTTTACACGTTGGTGCTCTGGTTTAAAAATGAAATGGCTGTTTACAATTTGCTCCAGTTGTAAGTTTCGTCGCTACAGACTCAAGTGCCCGAACAACGGGAAAGATGTGCCCTAGTGTAATTCATCGGTAGGAAAATTTGGCACAGGCTGTTTGGAAAATTTTTCTTAAGGTTTTTGCATGTTTGAGGTGTTTTACGAATAAAGTGGCAGGAAACTTGAAGTACATGGAAAACATGCGATTTCGGCTAAACAGTTTTTCAGCTAGGGATTCCAGAGTTGTTTTTGTTAGTTTGTCTGGCCTTTGGTCAACACCGTTGGGCACCTTGTTTGGTCTTGTCTTCTCTCTGGTTTCGCTAATCGAATTTAAACAAACGAGTCAATGGCGGATGACAAGTGGCAAGACTGTTCATGACATAAACTACGGAATGACAACTGTCTTTGATAAATGCATTCGAATCGTGGTAAACGTTTTCTCGACTGGGCAACGATTTTTTCCGAAGTATGTATGAGGGGGAAACGTGAAAGTCAAGTAGTTTTGATGTGATGAGCTTGGAAATCTTTCCACTTCGTTAACAATTTCCATCAGAGTTGCACTCGGAGCTATTTTTAAGAGTCCTCTGGTCCTAAATATATTTTAACGTTTGCATACTCAGCTCGGTTCGTGAGAAGTTCTGAAAGATTAAAAATATGCCCGTTAATTTGTAACTAAAGACATTCAGTATAGAGAAGTTTCACCAATTCTAGAAGGAAGTAGTGTAGCCGCATGAAGTACTATTTGTAATTGCAACGGTTGTCGTTGTCGTTGAGTTATTTCATGCCATTTCCTGCAGAACTAAATAGAAACTTTCCTTATGTGCTGTCATCTAAAAAACGTATAAAATTTTTTGCTTCATTTTAGTGACGATTTTCTAATTTTCAAAACTCCATCTCACTCTTGCATCTCTCAAGTCTCATGTTTATTTTCTCCAGAGAACACAGATCCTCTACCAAACTACAGATTTCCAAGCGTGGGTAGGTGTAATCCTTATGATTTCTACAACGCTAGGAACACAACACAGTTCTGGCTCCAGAGACAGAATATGCCTCGCATGATCAACCAATTTAGCTAAAATACCTTGACTGGTAGTAAAATCAGCAGCTGCGAAACTGTACAATTATTAAGTGGCGAAAGCTACTTCATAAAATTGTCTTGGGTGTCTGTCTGACTGTTATCGCACAATCTCATAAATGCTTTAACGTACGTAACGTGAGATTTGGTATTGGTACAACTGTTCGTCTGCTCAATAGCATTCGTGTTACCAAGTTTCAAAAAAATCGGTCGCATCTTTTATGATTTGTAGGTTATAAAAGTTTTGTTTACTGCATCATGAAGATTTTCTGTAGCACATCTTGAACATCGTGTTTAACGAATCTTGCAGATCGTGTTTTAGCGACTTGAAGGTAGTCTAAACAAGATCGCGTCATGAAGTTCTTGCAAACGCTATTCGCTACTTTTGAGAATCGTGCATGAGCGTTTTATTAAGTAGCGAAAGCTACTTTATAAAATTGTCACGGGTGCTGTATGCCTGTCTGTTATCGCGAAATCTCAGAAATGCTTTAACGTATGGACGTGAGATTCGGAACACATGTGTGTCTACCCAATAGCATTCCTGTAAACAAGTTACAAAAAATCGGTCGCATCGTATATGATTTAAAGATCATGTAAATTGTTTGGCCGATAATTTTTTAGCGTACCTTGCTGATCTTGTTTTAGATAATCTAGCGAATCGTGTTTTAACGAATCTTGCAGATCGTGTTTTAGTGAATCTTGCAGATAGTCTAAACAAGATCGCGTCATGGAGATCTTACACACGCATTTCGGCACTTTTGAGAATCGTGCATGAGCGTTTATTTCCCAATACATTAGCATCTTAGGTTATCTTAACCTTGAGCCGATAATAGTGTTTTTCATTTTAATAACTTACACAACAAAATTTAGGAACGCTTCAAAAAACGAATTTCAGTTAAACTCAAATAAGGGCCATGTTGTCCTTGTGTTTACAAAAATACCATACTTCTTTCTCTCGTCTTTTTCGAACCATATCATTCGTTTTTGAAGTCATTCAAATTTAACATGCAATTTTCATTTTTTCACATTTTACGCCTGAAAAAGTATGAATGGAAGGCGGCACATGAAATATTTACCCTAACCGGAGAAAACCCATTTTCTACCTTTTGCATTGTATACGTACCCAAACCTAATAATACATATTAAAACCCCTGGGGATGCAGTTCCACACAGATAATTCTCACCACCTAAAAACTCCATCCATTATCCTTCCAGAAGAATTTCTTTGTAAGTAGACAATACGAGAATAGGGAAAAGACGATGATCTTTCCCTTTTCCTTACCAATGAAACAGCACCCTTTTAAAAATGATCCGGAAGCTAATCTAAAATGCAATCGGTTAAGTCCATTTCTCAGGTCATTTTCTCGCGAAAACGAAATTGTTTCGCATTCAACTGGCAAGTATATCTGCAGCAGATGCAAAATACGAAACCTTGAATCCTTTTCTTATTCCCTGAGTAACATTGTTCATTTCGCTTTCTTTCATTTTATTTATTTGTTTGCGTTTTTAGAGATGAAGTTGGTAAACCAATAAAAAACAGGAAAATAAATTGTTGATTTCTTCTGCAAGAAAAATACATGAATGTTGGTTTGGCATGTGATAGGGTAATGCCAACACGACTGTTTACTTAATTTTATACTTATGGCAGTCCTGATGGTACATTTTAAAAACAATTTCTGGACCTGGTTAGAATTAAAGTTGAGAATACATCTGGAAGACTGGTTTGGTGTACGACCTTATTCGTGATATATTAGGGAACAGACGAAGTCCTCTGTAAGATTATTTATTTTTTCTTGTTTGCAAGAGTTTCAGGAAAATAAAACTGATATGAAAAGTATTTCGTAAGAAACATCGGGTGAAAGCGGAGTGAAATATGCCTAGTGCCTGCTATGAGGAAGTACAGAAATAATACACCATTTTTTTGTATGCATTTTTGTATGGGAAAATCATTGTCCATCGTCGATGAGACTTCACTCTCTCGTTTTTACCAACTGCATGAGAAACATATTTGTAGCAATTAGGAAACGGTGCAAGTTACGAAAAAACTGTTTTAAATGTTTCAATGTTTCCACGATTGCTAATCCATGTATAGCATCAAGGATTAACTTGTAGCTGAGCCAATCAAAACTGACTACAAAAGAGAAAAGTTAACTTATATCATGGGCACGTAGGTGCGTCCAAAGAATGATGAATTGACGGCGCCTGTTGTTAGACGAAATAAGGCCGTATTTGTCTATGTCTGTCTGACAGTTAAGGTTATTTACTCGTAGGTTATAATATAGAGAATAACTGCAAGTCAGTGATGGAATAAACGTTATTTTTGGAACTTTAGGGGAGAAACCAGTGGCATAAAACCAAAAGTAAGTTGGATTCAATTATTCTTTTTGAACACTGATACGTAAATTTAAAAAAGCGGAAATAACGACACATTAAAACAACTAGCGGAAGCAGAGTACTCGTTTCTCCAACATGGGCTGTGATTTAAGAGGCAGATCCAAACAGCATAAAACTCAAAAACTCCTCAAAAACTTTTTGCTACTTTGCAGTTTTGTTCTGAAACTACATCACTCTTCACGTATCCGTAAGGCATCATCTCGGCGTTTACTAGCTCTGCATATCTCTTTCAAGGGTCCGGATGTTTGTTTGCCCCCCAAAAAAGTCAATTTATGCAATCACCGCCACCTAGATATGTCTTGGCAGTGACTTTAGATCTTCCCTGCGCCACTCTCAATTGAAAGATAGTGTTCCCATCTTCTCATTTTGATCACGTGGAAAGTCCATAAAACTAACGTTTTTCTCTCGGTGTGTGTGCACCACTCAAAGAATCTTCCATCTTCAAGATTCCGATTCTAGCTCATGTCTCACGAGACGCTTCTCCCTACGTTTGACTTCCTGTCATCAGTCAGGGACACAAAAACTTTACCCTCTTTTTGCTGATCGCCATAATTGATGTAAAGATGTCCAAAAACTTATACAGCCTTATATTATCCTAATATCGCCAGAAGAAGGAATATATCGTCAATTTTCTCCCGACTTCCATTTTTGACGAGGGCTTAGATTTCCAAATAATACTCATCCATAAGGTAATTGCTCGCCGAAAGGAAGAAACCTTGTCAAGTAATGAACTGATGAAATTGATAAAATGCAAATTACACTAAATTGTTATCATTTTCACTCACGTCAAACGACTCCTTTCTTGTCGGTTGAACAGACAGGTTCGTTAAGAACCGTTTCAAAATGATCCACAGACAGAGGACGCCATCACATTTTGTCATTATCTATAGCGCTTTCTATTACGTACCATCTAAAAAATAAGAAGCCTTCACTTTTACAGTTGGGGATCTGGGGATTGAGTGAAATGTATCAATGCACATGTGCACACCTTCCATCCCTTTCCTCAATTTTCCTCTAAAAATACTTTTGAGTTTTGTGTCTGACACGGGAATAATCTGTTTTGATAGCACTTTCCTATCGTGAAAGTCGAAAAAGCAAGCCACTAATACAAAATCGTGTCGTCAAGATTTTTGTTAGTCTTTTCTCAGTTTATTATTTTCGAGTGGCTCCTTAAGTAGACAGTATTTTCCCCACAACAGCTCTACTAAATAGTTGCTACTACACTTCAGACTCCAACCACGCTGTCATTTTTCTATTTACTGGCTTTAATATGAGTGTCATGTCCTGTTTTGTTTCCTGCTTGTTACACAACAACTCCTTTTCTTTACACACCTAATGTGCTTTACACTTTATCCACACCAACATTTTAATGAGCCCAGACCAGAGACAAACTCAATGCTTTACTCAGCTAAAATTCATAATAGAATAGTTTCAAGTCTTCTTCTGCCGACGTTGGGCGAAATTTTCAGACCGAGTCTTTGACGCGCAGCAGGCCTAACAGTTAATACACATTATCAGCTAATGGAGTGTGCCCGCATACTAATACCCTGACGACGACTCTCTCTCTTCTCTCCGTCTCTCATAATATGTGGCGTGTCTGGCCAACGGCAATTTTGATATTAACGCTATGCATGAGTAATAAAATTCCATAAACTATCTAGCCCGTTAACATTCTCATTCCGAAAAAAGACCTCTATTGTTTTTATAGCCCTCTTATTTCCCTTTCCGCTAATACTTCATCTCACTCCAGCAACACTTTCTCCCACCGACAAAACACTCACACCATATATAGCTACTGTATGGCCTACAAAGAATAATATAAAACAAAAAAAATTCCAACAAATGGAATGACCTTAGACATTGTCATTTGGGGCAGGTTTAAACGCTTACCACAAACTTAGTTTCTGGAGAGCACTTGTTAAAACTAGACCATGTAGCAAATATCATTAAACGTTATAACGATTACGTTGCTCCTGAAGCTGGTTTCGCTGGAAAGAAAGCCTGATAGGGCAAACGTCAGACACGTCCTCTTTTTTATGCAGCCGTGACTGCCTCCACTGTCAGCTACATACATCAAATTATAGTACACGGCTCTATAGCTATTGATTGGCACGTACAAAGCCCTATCTTTTTAATAACTAATAACCTTTAATTATAATAATCTAGCATTATGTTATACTAACGTAAAAAAATGTCGTCCAGTGTGTGTGTAATGACTTTACTACTAAAAACCCGAATACTAGAGCTGACTTATCCGATTAAAACTTGTTGACTTCCATCGGAAAGTTGGGCTAACTGCCCGTGGAAAAATTAAAGCGTGGGGGCTGAATAGTAATAAAAAACCCATAACATGTCTCAACTTTCTCGGATTTTATTCACGGTGTAAGAGGAAACAGCTTTGCCTCTCTTGCATTTTTTTCGGGTCGTTCGGCCGTTTTAATCTTGTGAAAAAAGAGTAAGCGATCCATTTTTTTCTCAGCATGAAATGCGGTTTCAACACGACTTTTCATGAAGGAGGAGCAGGAGAAGAAATTGCACAGCTTCCTTCAAACATAGCCTAATGCCTGTACTCCTGCGATTTGGAATTTTTCTCAATTTGGAGGAGCGAAAAAGAATAATATTACCTAATCGTGAAGCTTTTTGTCATATATCAAGTTTGCTTTGTGAGTGTGTGCAAAAAATAAATTTACTTGCCTTTTCTGAATTTTCAAACTTTTCCCATTCATCAAAAAAAACTCAGTTACTTTTTCTATTTACTTATGATTACTTCAGCACAAAATACGAGTTATGGAAGGACATTTGGCGACATTTTTCTTTTCTCCTGGTAAAAATTTAATTTTTTGAATTGCTCGGGCCTTCTATACGTTTATTTTTACTGCGGATTTATTTCTACCTTTCAAAAAGTATGCAGGTTAAAATCCAAGAGAAACTTTCCGGTGGTATATCCCTTTTATGTAGGGAAAACATGAAAACATAAAAGTCAAAGCGGACGCGCTATGAACAGGAAAATTATCTTGTGGAAAGGGTTAATTAAACCGTTTGGCCTACACAAAACTTTATTTCATTTTCCAAAAGAATGCTCGACTTGTGATCAAAGGAAATTGCAAACTTTCTCCTTATGATTTTCTCCTTTCACAAGGGAAGAATCCCAATACGGTTTTCGAGTCTCCACTTGGAAACCCGAAAAAATTGTATCGCCATTAGTTTCGACTTGTTATTACTTTTTCTACCCAACTGAATCCTTTTTTCTGCGTTCTTTTCTGGTTTCATTAAGTTCAACATCGATTTCACAGTTCATTCGGTCTTGGGTTCGAATCATTACCCAAAACTACACTTCTGTTACGGTCATTTTTGCCGAGGTTGTTTGAATAACACGCACAAAAATCAAAGACAAAAACCAACATAAAATCGTCACGGTGAAGCGATGCGGAGAAAAATCTAATCAGGAATAATTGAAAACAGAAACAATAATACGGAAGGCATTAAAAATTAGCCAGAAAGCCAGGAAAGGTAGCTCTACATGTTGCTTAACATCTAAACTGCTCATCTTATAGCCTAATAGCATAAGGGGAAAATCCTGGCCATATTCATTACAAGGAGAAAGCCTGATGCATTTTCACCCACAGATAAAGCAAGTGTCATACAGTGTTCCGCTAACTTAATTCCTTTAGCCTAATTACTACTGCGAGTGGTAGTTACACATTTTCAAAGATTGATTATCAAAAGAGGATCCACTAATAGGATTAGTTTAGCGAGAGGACATAAGCTTCGCACTTCACACATCTCAATTTAGTACTCAAGGAGAAGTGAGATGGGAAAAGCATGCGAGACAATAACTGTGTATTACGACCAAAGCATTCTTTTATAATTAAATTTTCCTGATAAACAAGGACAACATTTTTTCGCATTGTCAAAGAAAGTAATTATTTGTTGGGGTTTTCTCAAATGTTCTTCATTTTATACTTTTTTTCAAGAAAAGATATGGCGAACAGTCAGTGGGGAGGTCGGATGACCATCACATCTTCACCTACAATAGTTTCATCATTCTTCCGAGATGAATTCGACAGGGATATTAGTACAGAATCGGGTTTTGTAGGGTGGAAGGAAGAGGACGACTTTTTCTCTGAAAACCGATCCATGTCCATTGCCTCTGTTATGGACACCCTCGGACTCACGTTACAAATGGTCGTCAACGGAACAAGTAGACTGGAGGTTGCGCCACACAACCAGGATTTCTCTCAGTTTTCTAGCTTGTCCCAGAGCGACTCGACACCTTTCACCTTTCCTTTCACTGAGGAATTTGGGATAAATAACGGATCCAGTTTGCTAACTACCATGACACCAGCTGCTAGCAGTACTAGTGGCGGTAGTGGGGGTAGCAACAGCTCGTCTGCTTTCCCGGGGAAGAACGTGATTATACCACTGTACACGCTTATATTCGTCTTGTCTTTTATTGGCAACTTAATGGTCATTTTGACTCTAGCGAGAAATCGAAGGATGCGGACTGTCACTAATATTTTACTACTCAATTTGGTAAGAAAAAAAAAATAAACGAGATATGATAAGAGCATTTATCTTTTGACTCATTCGCCAAGAAAGAATATGTTGAATGCCTTTTAGTTCTCATTACATTATTTCCGTCTTTTTTCAATAAATTGAAGCAAATTCTATGTGCTTAGACGTGACCATATTTTGTTAACAGAGAAATATCTCAAAAAGTGTTCACAATAACTTTGTTGATTCAAGACTGTGCATCAACTAATATTTTTTGGGAACTATTTTATTTTTATTTTCTCTAGTCTGTGTCTGATTTGTTGCTTGGAGTTTTCTGCATGCCAGTTACTCTGATTGGGCAGCTTCTAAGGAATTTCATATTTGGAGCAGCCATGTGCCGACTTCTTCCATACTTTCAAGGTAAAAATCACGCTTTTCGCTTTTCCAACCTCTTTCTTAGAATTCGTTACATTGCAAGCATCAATTACTAATTATTGTTGGCAAACAAACTGTCGAATCTCCTGAACTCTTAGATCAAACAGTTCTTTTTGTTATGTTATTTCCCCATAATGGTACATCCTAAAAAAACCGTAGCTTTCGGTGGAGCTGTATTTGCTGACAACTTCTAACTTTTTTCTGAGAAAGATTTTTTCTCCAGTGTGTTGGCGTTTTTTAAGAATCAAAAGTAGAAACGACAATGCTTGTTTTTCTGTCTCTTCAAAAAGAAAGCTCTAAGGTATCCTTTTCTTGCTTTACAAAACAAACTCCGACAAATTTTTCTGACAAATGAGCTTACTAATCAGGATAATGACACGAGTCTCCATTACATTAATGAAAATTACTTAAAACCACGTAATCTAAAAACATCGTCGAGACAGTTTTATTTTATTTTCACGTGTCACTTAAAATTTACAAACAATAATTGCATAGCGTCAAGTTCCAGTAGACGAGGAGGAGTATCTTTTCTCGGGCAGGGGTGCTGTTTGATATGGAAAACCTAACGAAACCACATTTTAGATGAAATTTCAGACTATAGATATGCGGTTTAACACGGAGCTGAGTGCTTAGCTCATGCCGAGGAAACTTGTTTAACTACAGAGAACCATCGAAAACCTAAATACTTGGTCATTTACTAACGATGATAAATAAGCTGGATAGCTTTATAATCTTGCTTCAGTGAGCTACAATCCGGTGAGCTCTGGAGAGTCATTAAAACCACTAAACCATGATATTTTGAAAAGGACGATCTGTGGGCCGACAACAAGATGTTTTTTCTCGTTGGAGAATCCACGTCTTCCTAGGCCTTCTCTTGATTGCGTTCTCGGCTCTATTGTGTTTACTCAGTGACCAAAGTACGCTGTCCAACCAGAGATAACTGTAGAATGTAGGAAGATATCAGGGAATTTTTAAATAAAAGATGTAAAATCTGCGTCCATCGGAGTTGATTTGTTGCCGGGATGCTATGAATACTTATTGCCAAATTTTCTCAAAGTAGGGCTTCTTCAATGTCTTTATTTTCTCCTGGATAGCATTTCAAAACGGGTTTCCTTTAGTCCTTAATAATCTACGATATACATATTCAAGTCTGCAAAATATTCTCTAACCAGTTTGCCATTACAGAATAAGCTGGTAATTTCTTGAAAGGCTTACAAATCTTGGCCGAAGGTTTTCGGGGCCATGTTAACCATTTAGAAAGCTTATTTGAGACGCTATCCGATCCAGATATAATGTTGAAATTAACCAGAGAATCGTTTTGTGCATCCATTTACTAGCTTGTAAAAGGTACATAAATGTATAATACATTTTAGTAAGGGCATTCCCAACTGGGAGGCGGAAACTACTTGAAAAGTCTGCTGGTTTCCTTTTTTCTTACTATCTGTGGACAAAAACTAATTAAACCATTGAAACTTAGTGAGGCGTGGGTTGTAAATTAAGTCTATACGTTTATACTAAAGCATAGCCAGTTTCATTGACACAGCGGCGTTTCTTTCGTTTTTCATTCCTTGCAAACAAGAGAGAGCACTTACGCCCAGAAAAAACTCCAACTGAAAACCAAGTTTGTTTAAGCTTTCCGCTTGGCCAGTGCTCTAACGGAAAATCCGAGAAAAAACCTTCACCTATAGTTTTCTAACAAGGAAACTATAGTTTCTAATTGTTGGTTACATTGATTACACAAAAATAAAAGCTGGATAAGTTTGGCAGACCAAACACGTCATTTTTTTTTGTTACGAGTTATGAAACCATCTTTACCCAAAAGAAAACTTTCTTTTTTTGACGTAGTTCGACAAAGAAAACCCCGCCTGCATCCACCTGCATGAAATTTTCTTCGACAAAAGAACCAAGAAACTCAATGAACTTTTCTTGTTTCAACCTTGGGTTCTTTTTTCCTTTTCTCTTTCCCAGCCGACATACATACAAGGCTAATAGTCGTTAGTTCTTGTTTGTAATTTACACCTTTTTCTTCATAGTATCAAGCATATCACTTTGACTTCAATAAAAAAAATATACGTATAGAAAGTCATGCGGGGCATGTTGACGTAGTGATAATTATCTTTTTGATATCTTTAAATGTCATCAGCATTGCAGTAGGAGCTACACTGCAGTCGACAACGCTCGATATGTTCCTATAATGACAGCACTTTAGGCTGTCCCAACTAAAGCTTCATCAACGTCAACATTACACTTTTAATGCTCAAATCAATTGTTTCAGATACATGACCAAGAACCCACTTATTTTTTCGTCCCCTCCTTCCAATTCAATTCAATTTAATTATTTTTCGGTTCATGGATCACTGGAATTTGCAACGAGAATAATGACCCCGAGAACTTGTCACATAAATTAGCCCGTATATACTTTTCTTTTACCTTAGAAGATTATAAGTAAAACATGTGTCTTTTTTAGGTGTATCTGTCAGCGTGTCGTGTTGGACTCTGTGTGCCATCAGCCTAGAACGTTATTTTGCCATTTGCAGGTAAGCTTTCCTCTTTGTCATGGGTATTTCTCTGTCGGTATCACATCACAATGAACTCAATTATATTGTGTGTGTTTTTTACCAATTATGTTGTCGTTCGATGAAGAAAAAGAAAAGAAAAAACACCGCTGCTAGATCGCTTTTTGAACTGTTTTTTTTATTAGCCTCACCTAAAAACACATCAGTATTTGATACAAAGTTTTTTCCGAGGCACATTAGCGGTGACAAGGGTACGATATTTATAGGTTCAATAATGTTTGTCACCACGACACTCTTCTCGTCTTACAACAACAGAGAAAAGTAGCTCATTTCATCGATGTCTACGACTACGAAGTATACATTTCCGGTGTAATGATGGTGTAAATGGAAACTACCCGAGAAAAAGTTTAAGGATGGGTTTTTTGTGTAGATAAAGCTTTTCTCCTGGAGAGTTGCTATAAATTAACCCTTAAGAGATATTGAGAGAAAAAGTCGCTAACTTGTAACCGTGTTCAGAGTTCTGAAAGGAAATAGAGAAGGCCATCGAGTAATATTCTCCATTATTGATAGTAGCTACAATTTGTTTCCGAGCCATGAATTTTTATGAAAAACAAAAAGTTTTTGTAGATGAGCGAAGGTTGTTCAGAAAATGTTTTCCGCTGGATACGGTAGTGATTGATGCGGAAAAGTGTGTCATAAAAAATAGAAAGACAGACAACAGACACTAGACGTTACTCAAGGGGATGCTGCTTTTGTGACAAGCTTTGTGATCGGTGTTTTGTGTGCATCGGAATGCAGTCAAGAAAGAAATTCAGAGCCTTGATAGAATTTTCTCTATCACTTTGTTGAATTCCTTGGGAGAAAGTAGCCCACACTTTAGTGCAAGGTTATTTATAATTGTGAATAAATTAAAGCGTGTCATTCTCTTGAAGCCTTTTTTTATGTATGTAACTGAGTTCCCGTGTTTTTGGTTGCTGTGATTTTCACTCGGTAGCTTATGACAAAAGGGAGAAAAGGGTAAAAAATAAAAGTAGGAAGTTAAAGCCCGACGAAAAGCACTATTGTCTCCGTAAACTTGATAATCATTCAGTCCTAAAACTATCAAGGCCTTTTATACCCTCCCTTCTGTCCTAGTTTTCTGTTACAAAATCCTTAATGCGACATTTGATAGGGAACTGTTCTCCGAAACGACATTTTTTGGTCCTTTAAAAAGACAAAATAATAGTAAAGGGGTTAAGAGCATCCATTATGTATCCGAGTGGAAGACTAGCAGATATTTTCTACTAGCTATTATTTCGCGCTGTTAGTGAGTGTTCTGTTTTTACTGCAAATTTAAACATCAAGGTGACACTGTTTCAATAGATATTACAAAATCCTTCCCTTCCTCCAGGATGTAATTTGAGAATTGGATGGCCAACGCTCACAGATAAGATCAAAATTGTTTGACTTTCAGTAAGTTGATAGTGATCCACCAGAGAACAAAACAGAAAAGAGCAATCCTATATCCTAATCCTATTAATTTTTGGTCGGTAATACTCTTTCCGAAGAGAGAAAAAAAACCGGATGACGCGTTGATATAAAGGTTACATTTACATAGCTCAAGAGAAAGTTTGTTTAAAATGCAGGAGGGCATTTTGTAACATAAAAGTCAAACGAAACCTGATTTGGGAGTTAAATGAGTTTCCCTTTGGGAAAAGTCAAAGTTTTCCTCTTCGGCTTGCACAAATTCTATTGACTTTAATTGACTACATCCTCTGGGTTGAATTACTAGACGAACTTAAAACAAGTTAGAGGTGTTGATCAGCCTGCGATAATGCCGTTAATCTTTATCTGAAATTCATATTGACTCTCTCTTTTCTTTTTCAATAGACCTCTTCAGTCCAGGAAGTGGCAGACTCGTTCTCACGCGTACAAAATGATCCTGGTCGTTTGGCTGTTCTCGTTGACTTGGAATCTCCCGATTACGTTTGCCTCCACACTGCAGCCGATACGAAACTCAGGTACGACTCTTTCACCGCCATCTTTTGTGTTTAAACCGAGTACTTTGGTCTAAATGTGTCTTTTTTCTTATGCACTATAGGGCGGTACAAGTGTCGTGAAATTTGGCCAAGCGAAGAAAGCGAAAAAATATTTAATTTAGTTCTTGATTTTCTCTTGCTTCTGATTCCCCTTCTAATTATGGGAATGGCATACTCCCTAATTGTGAGCAAGCTTTGGAAAGGGCTTCAAAGCGAAATCCGTCACACCCGGTCTTTCCGTCAGCACGGCCCTCATGGCCATTTAATCCAACGCGAAGATTCTATTGAAATGAGCACTCATAGTCCATACATTGGCGTGCCGTGTACTGAAACCGGAAATGGAACGACTTGTTGCAATTGCTCACGACTTTGCACCCTGCCCCCTCCTCCGAAAAGAGACTCAATTTCGAATGAAATTGTTACCTTCCGAGGTGGAAAAGGAGTTGTCGTCCGCTGGCGTCGTAAAAATGCTGTGGAAGTTGCAGACACGACCACCGCAAATACGTCCTCCTGCCAAAGGCCAACCTGTTGTAGGTGTGGATCTGCAGCATCTCCTGTGGACGCTCACCATGGTCCCCATCAACATTCCCACGCGGCGGAAACTAGTAACCATAAACCAAACGGGATTTTTCAAAGTTCTCACTTAACCCCGAATACTGCACAACCACCCACGTCTAAACTCGTCGTCCGTGCTATTCGAAGCACCTACACCGGAAAGAGCATCGAGTCCAAGAAAAAAGTTATTCGAATGTTGTTCGTTCTCGTAGCCGAGTTTTTTGTATGCTGGACTCCTCTCTATGTCATGAATACTTGGTACCTTTTCGACAGCGAGGCTGTTTACAATAAGATTGGCGCTATGGGCGTGTCTCTGATCCAATTGCTAAGCTTCAGCAGCTCCTGCTCGAACCCGATAACCTACTGTTTCATGAACCGCAAGTTTCGCCAAGCATTTATCAAAGTATTCCAGTGCTCGAGTCCGAAGCTTGTTATCAAAGCAGGGCCACAAACACTTGGCCGGGGCTCGGACGTTTCTGCCAATGAGAGTCTTATTTACGGTGCTCAGCCGAGCACTCTTAACAAGTCCGGTAAGCTATACTAATCCTGAAATTGAAATAAATTGCTTAAGTACCATTTATTTTTAGTTTTTTGTTTAAAACAATTAAAAACTGTAAATTTTCAAGAATTGTGGGCTATTGAGTTAAGGGATGGCTCCGCACACAGGTAAAAGATTTTGTCTTTTGGTAACAAAAAACTTTTAAGCATGGCTGCACTAAGCGAAATAAATAAATAGCTGCAAAAAACTCACATGCTATTTAAGTAATTATCTATTTAAAAATTTAAAACGAATTCTTTTCTTTAAAACGTTTCGTAACAAACGTTAAGATTTTGATTGACTTTGTTTTGATCACAGTGCTCGTTCTAGATTGCGAGAATCGGGTTTAGCAACGGCTGCTGGGAATCGCTCATGACAAGCCGTCGCTCATGCAGCGGTTTCCCACTTTGTCGACCCGAAACCGGTGGAAATGGGACACCCTCGTCGCTCTCTTTAGACGAGAATACGACCACCCTGGGAATGAGCGATTTTGCAAGTGGGGGGAAGGTCCAGTCGCTCCTCCCACTGTTTGGCCACTCCCCTCCAGAATCGTCCCAGCAACAGTCTAGTGAAAACCCTCTTGACAATGACGGAACAGAACTTTCGTTTCCTGAGCAACAGTCGACGAGTTTGTTCGACAAACCAAGAAACGATGAGGAGCCTGACTTTCTTTTCAAAGTTTCCTGGCGACCTACGACATCCAGTCGTGTCGGAAATCCAGCCGATTTATACTCGTAACCTGAAATACAGATAAAATCCACAGAGTAGTTGGTTTTCATAGACTTTTTCACCTATTCCAGAAACTTATTACCTGAGATATTTACTAAAACCTTAAATGTATTCAATTTTTCATGATCCTCATGAATTTGTTCATGAACGGACCTCCTGTATAGTTTTAGCAACTGGTGTGCTCACAAACATATGCATATTAAATTTAACAAGAAATTATATAGCTAGTAATTTTTTACAAATTGTTTTCTTTCGAGAGGATGATAACGGGTGTCATTGTATCGTATCAACAATTTACTCAAGTTTTGTGATAGTTGGAGAAAGTTTTTAAAAAATGTCAAGAGCTTATCGAGACGGATAATTTTTTTTTCTTGTAAAGATAAGCGGAGAGTGGCGATAGAAACTGGACAACGATTATAGCGACGCTGGCTAAAAGTTATCAGATGATGTATTTGTGAAATAATGCCGATGTTGTGATTTTGGTGGGAATAAAGACTGCAACAAAATATTTATGAACATTACAAAATTTTATTCACAAAACATATTTCCTACATTATGTACTTAATTTTTACGGCTGAT